>JAHPZR010034230.1:5000-12500 GCA_019787425.1 Platygyra sinensis
AAAATAATTTTCAACTTACTTAATCAGGTCATGCAGCTAACGTTGACTGTGAATCCGATTGTCCATAGTCGTAAATATGGATTTCTCAGTATCCTTCTCTAGTTCCTTAATCTTTTCGATATCTTTCTGTATAAGCTCTCTCAGTTTTGAAAGCCTGTCTATCAGACCATCCAGTTTACGTCTAAGAGATAACTCTTCCCCTTTAACGACGCTGTGCTTAGACGCTGTCCAAATGGCGCCCTACTGAATGGAACTCCTATTGATTTCCTTCTCAAACGCTCCCTCTGGTCAGGTAAGTAGATTTCTTATCCTCCTCTCTTCCTGTCTTAGATCATGACTCCTTTTCTATACCTGCCAATTGTCACGCATTATGCGTGAGTCTCACGCCTGCGGATCTATTATTGTGATCTCACGCATTCAGACCAATTTCTCACGCCTACTGAGTGACAATAGCGAGTGTAATTACTTAAAAACGTTCGAGAAGTCGTCACAACATCTTCGGAACTCTTTAATAATGTTCGAGATTGGTTGGAAATCCTTTGGAAATCGTTGGCGCGCCGTGTTTTGAAATCGTCAAAAATCTTTCTACGCCTTCGGTTATCTTCGGAAGTCGTCAGGAAATCTTCGGAAGTCGTCAGATATCTTCGGCAATCTTCGGAAGTCTTTCGAAAACCTCGGCAATCTTCGGAAGGCGTCGGTAAATCTCCAGAAATTTAGGTTCTGTGGAGACGAAAAATCTCACGCAATTTACTGAAAAAAAAGTTAGCAGATATACATTTCCCGCTTCCTCCTCTTCATCTCCCCAAGACTGACCATCGTGTTTCTTGTGAACTTGGTGTTGCTGTTGTAACCACTTCGCTCCGAGAATTTATATCTTTAAGAAACTTCTCAATCTTTTACAGTGTGATAGACAACCAAGACTGCTACATCACTGTGATACTTTGTGGGCCGATCATTTGCTCTTCTTAATTTATCAATTTTTTTCTGGGGAAAGACCAGGACGAAGCAAACGTGGTTTCACCTAGATATATTAGATAACTAAATCAATTATTGAGAAGTGAAAAGTGAATTGATCAACATGACACGAGCGTGGGACAAAGAAAAACTCTGAGTCCCAGCTCGAACCCATTACCTCCCGAATAACGGGCAGGCGCTATATCCACTGGGCTACGAGAATTCATGGAGAGCAATTATCTAACTGAGCTCATGTGTGACAGGCGTCCTGCATACTGCTTGGATCAGCACTGAAAAACTAATTCATTTCTTTACGGAATAGTAGACCTTTCTTAGAAATGTAAACCAATTTCAAGTATTATTTTGACTTTGTATTAGAAGAAAGTTTCGCCCTTGGGCACACTATAAAAATTCAATGGTTTTACACTGGGAAAAAAATTATCGTACTCTGACCCCAGAGCAAAATCTGGAGTACTAAGTCCACACACAGTTGAAGCCCTCTGAGAGGACTCGAGTTTTGTTCAGAAAGTTATTGCCAAGGGATTCCAAGTAACATTTTGGTTTTCTTTTGGACGAATTCTCAGTTAAGCTTCGGCATACTATAAAAATCTCGATCTCGACTCACTGGCACAGTTGTTCAGAAAACTAGATCAAATGGGGCTCTCCTGTATTCTATTTTATAGCTAGATTTTTTACTACTGTAATATAACTAAAACTATTCATCTGAATGTTTTTTTTACCCTATTTTGTTGCCATTTTTATGCCTAAAACCTGCTTTGTCCTCCTTTTCATATCTTTCTAGTCACTTGAGTGAAATAGATGTAGGTTTTATGTGGAGCACCAATGGTTCTCAGGCAACTTAAGGCATAGTTCTCCTCTTAATATGACATATTTTTGTTTTAAAGAGAAGTTTTTGTTGGATTTTTCTGAAATTTGTCGAATAAAATCAAATCAGTACCCTTAACAATATAAAGAATTGGTACATTTCAAATTTACGTCATGTGACCAAAAAACGATAATTAACGGTTAAAATCTTTAGACTAAAATGGGGTACGGTAAATAAACTTGAATTAATCATTCCTGTGTGTAATTCTTTTACATTGTAACAGGTCTCCGAGAAATAGCCTTGTATTCATGTCCACGTCCAATAAAAACTTTTTATTTAAACAAAACAGGTCACGTGACATAGTAAATAGCTAAAAAAAACTTATAATACAAATTAAGTATCAACTTACAAGGTAGAGATACAATACTCTTACTTTGTTAGACAGTTTGACATTATTTGTTTGGCAACTTTTAATGCATAACCTTACCCCATTTCATTAAACGAATTTAGTGACGTCACAGATAAAGGAATGTCACGTGACACAGAAATGTTTACGTCCACTTAAACTAGTCAAACAAACGTCAGGTTAATTTTAAAAGTCGACTAAGTCATTTAAGTCCACAACCGACCAACCAATCTTTCAATTCTTTGCTGGGAGTCTTTTGATGCCTTAAAAACCAGGCCTTAATTAAGCAGCCTGAGTTTGTTAAAAATAGTTTTTCCCTGTTTCATGTCTACTTAAAAGCTGTCTTAGGCTTACAGTATGTTTAAAGATTTTTTCCCACTTTAATAACTTACCCCAATTTTATTCCCCTTTTATCGCTATTTTTTCTATTTATTGAAACAGCTCATACTAAACGCATCAGTTGAGTTAACACCTCCATGATTGTCTTTGATTACAACGTTTTTCCAACGTTGATCTCGGGGGCCATCTTGTGGGCAGTGTTACAGTTCGCCATGGGTGTGCACATCTGTGTCCACAATCGTTATTTGTGAATGTCATTTTAAACCTGTTACGACGCAGTTTACCTTAAGTTATGTAATGTAAATATGCAAACCTGTAATGACGCAGTTTACCTCTGTTCGGCGGAGTTCAGGAGAAAGGCCATTCCACAACATAGTATCCCTGTAGGAAAAATTTGTCTTTAAATAATTTGTGCAGGGATGTGGAAGAGCC
Source organism: Platygyra sinensis (assembly GCA_019787425.1). Classification (NCBI taxonomy): domain Eukaryota; kingdom Metazoa; phylum Cnidaria; class Anthozoa; order Scleractinia; family Merulinidae; genus Platygyra; species Platygyra sinensis. The sequence goes on from JAHPZR010034230.1 coordinate 7,958, forward strand.
AATTTATTCTCAAAATTCCTCAGTCGGTCGATACGAAGTTACGAAGATAAGAATCGAGATTGTAAATATCAGTTCAGGTGTCAATCCATGTAAAGTTTTGAACATCAAAACAGATGCGGCTACTATCCTTTGATGACTAAGTTTTCACCAGCCGAGGGTTTGGAACAGGTAATCAATATCGTCTTCATTGTTTGCATGAAATAAAATACACGCTGCAGGGTTTGGGGGCTTCTGTAGTTTTTCAGAAAGGCCGACACTGCAGTTGCTCAAAACAACCTTGACTATAATAATCATTATATGGTTGAACTAAACTATCATACAGAGGCCTGCATGGCAGGCCGTAGAGGGAGAGGGAAGTCAAAATGAGCCCGAGAGGGAGAAGAGACCGCGATCCTTCCGCGCTTCGCGCGCTCGTCTCTCTTCTTTCCCTTCACTTCGGAGGCCTGCCACGCAGGCTATTGTATATACATCAATTACAACATTAAAGGGAAAAGATGCCGTATTCTTTTAAAAGCAGACCCGATCATTTTGCAACTATTCTGTACATGACAATCACAGTTTAAGATGTATCCTCAGCGATTTGCATCATTGGATGGTAACTTACTGTAAAAGATGGAATTTCGAAATAGCTGATAGCCTCTGCCTCGGCGCAATTAACATAAATTCAGTTTTGGCAAGTTATTTGAGGGTGAGTTTATTTGTAGTAGCCATAGCTACACCCTATTGAAATCGTAATAAACACAGTCGTAATTAGCACAAGGCATGTATATTTTAGCCTCACTAAAAGGGTATGACAACACGATCAGATCTTTGATTTCTCTTAGATTTCCTATTATATACATAAATTCTCTCAACAGATGTCATGACGTCATTTTGCCACGGCACTAGGTAACTAAGAGTTTAACGCTTGTTTGCCCGGGTTTTGTTAAGTTCAAGTGTAGAGACGGATTAACTGGATTTTGGCCCCACAATGTGTATTTGTCTCTTTTTCTAAATGATGCAGAGCATTTTGTCCTAAACAGGTTCAGGATTTTAAACCCTGAGCCCTGCGACACCCCTACACGCAAACATGGATCAAGTTTGCCCACCCAACCACCCCGAGAGGGGATCATACATCACCCTGTTGTTGAAACTACAAATTTTACTTTTCCTTGTTTGATGCACAAGCAAGAAATGTAAATTTGATTCACACAAGGCGATGTATGACCTCGTTCTATTAAAGACATTTCACCCATGAAGTAGGTATAATTGCGTTTCCTGTAAAATTAGAAGACCTTTCGTTGAGTTTCACTTCGGCTAAATAAATTACACTTAAAAGTCTGTCATCTGCAGTCTGTTTACCCCTCAGTCTGCATTTAGTCCTCAGTCTGCAGCTCCGTAGTATTAGTTTTAGTACTGACCGTGAGGGTAATGGCTCCGTCAATTGCCGTTCCGAAATTCAGCAGGAGACTGGGTGAGCTTCAAATTTTAACCAATCGATAAACTGACACCACCTACATGAACGATCATGTCAACATATGGTTATTTGACCAAGTATGATGTTTTTAAGGTGAACAGAGACCAAACTTATCAATTTTGTTTGACAACCGTAAAAATCCTGTCATGCACCCTACTATTTTGAAAGAAGCTGAAATGAAAATTGCTTTGTTTTGCCCATTTTAAACAGTGTCACAGAAATCATAAAAATTTTAAGAGTTTGTATTACTTTGGTGGGACGCTGTCTCAAAATTAGAGAAGTTTGTATGGGGTTTTGAGCCCATATTCCAAGGCTCATAGCTCCGTCTCTGTTCGCCCTAAGAGCATCATACTTGGTCAAAAGACCAATCTTAAACATGACCTTTCATGTGGTGGTGTCAGTTTATCGATTTGCTAAAATTTGAAACTCGGCCCAGTCCCCCTGCTGAATTTCGGAACAGCCAATTGCAAGCCTTTCATCCCATGGCCACTCCATGCCGTGTATGCCGTGTACAACGCACTGCAGTTCAAGGATATTTAACATCGTACCTTTCCCAAACTCCCGCCGGTAACTATATCACACGTTGTCCTGCGTCAGATGCTGTTTCCCTTCTTGCCAAAACTAATAGAATTAAGTTCCACTTTTGACCTATTAAATGAACAACCCGGTTTTATAAATACTCCTTATTCTATAATCTCCTTCTGGGAAAGGCATCACCCAAGCAATGGCATAAAATAACAGGGGAAATACGGCTTATATATGCAACATCGCTCAAGACCCGATATCACTGCCGGACAGCGAAGATCGCAATTCGCCGTTGAGGTTTCTAAAGCTTCCTCGTCTTGATGGTGGTCCGAATAAGTGAAAAGTCAAACGCCGGTGATGGTCCAGATGTCATACGAGCGCTTCTTCCTTCGAATAAAACCTCGATCAGTTGCGAGCGTTCACAAAAGAACAACTGAAATGATGGAACTGAGAGATTCAATGCGAGAAAAATTGACCTTAGAAAGGCTGGAAACACTGACATAAACGTCTTACCTCGCTACGTTTGCAGTACAAGGTTAATAAAATGCGCTTACACACACACAAAAAAAAAACATTGGCTGACGAAGAGGCAGTTGTGCGTGTTCGCTTTTTTTGTGAGGCTTCAGACCACCATTTTTAACATGGAAATATTTATTACTTTCCAAGTTATTGTTGTGGGACGGCTTCACTCCATCACTCCTTTCCTTCACTCCTTTAGACATTTGAAACGGGGTGAGAGGGACTCCCACAGAAAAGGCTCGAGCTTCATTAGATCCCTAAAAGATACCACTAAAAACGGAATAGGTTTGATTACTAGCCACTGTTTCAAGAAAGGATCCTGCGCACACTTGTAGAACCGACTCGCGGCGTACTCTAGAGATACAGCGGAAATCAAGCCTGAGAAACAGAAATTCAATGAGAGCGTTTTCTTTTTTATTATTTCTTTGAGTGCACCCTAAAGGATAATTTGACAGTTAAAATGATGACATTTTGTCATCAGCACCCTAAGTGAGACCAGAATACTTGATTTGTACCCGAGACGACCAGTATCCCCGACCTTTTTCATACAGGATCCCCCCCACCCGGGTTTCAAACATCCGCCGTCTAAGGCCGTTTTACAGTCGCTGTCACATGAGAAGTTAGATATTTTCGCGACGTAGAAGTGTTACGATTTTTTCATTGTAAGGAAAATACTTATGGCTTTTTCCTTAGCGATTCCATTCAAGGAAAGTCTTTGTTGTTTTTCCCCTAGATTATTTAACAATTCGACGCGGTCGCCCGCAAGGGGGAAGGGTCTAATTGTTTTAGTATCACCCAACTAATCGGACAGAACAAGGCAATAATAAAGTAAGCAAATGCAAGTTGAAGAAATATTTTATTTGGAAATAAAACGAGAGAAAAGCCGGCGAAGTTTCGCTGCTCGAGGACTTCTACTACTAATCCTCTAGTAGCCAATTAAAATGCAGGATTTTGCATTAGTCCGCTAGTTGGGTGATACAAAAACGTGATATTGAGGCGAAAGCAATCGAAGATTTTTTTTTTTTTAACACAAGAAACGGAAAAGACAAACGTTACTTTAGCAAATGGTTTCTTGACAAAAGAAGAAAAAACAACGAAGGAAAACTATGTTCGGCTGTCGGTATTAGGGCTCGAACTCTCGGTGACCACACACAGCGAGCTAGTCTTACCACAATGTTTAACTCATGCCTTTGTTAACCGGTAAGAGAAAAGTATTAATCATATACGTACGTACAGCAGGCTCAAGTATTTCGTTCAAGAACAAAATGATCTTACCTTTTTGACTACTAGCACAAGGAAGACATGTACAAATCAGTGACATGTTAAGACGTGTAGGCTACGGTTTTAACTGGCGCGCAATAAAAAGAATAAATCGAAAACCATCCAGTGGAAAAGCTAAGAATTGTGATGTTTATCGCAGATAAAAACCATACAGACCCTTCTCCAAGTTTTTAAAATGCCATGTGGCGTTTCCCCAACACTTCAGACATATATTGTCGAAATGTTTCGCTGAAATTTAGAGCCCACGGTATGAAAACGCCGGTGATGATCGACACTTTTATGATGTTGTTTTTTACATATGAAGAGGCGTTCATTTTCAAGCTAAAGGAACAGAAAGGAAATGAACTTGCAGCTTGTTTAGAGTCCGCCATGAGAACCTTTTGCAGGTGCGATCAATTATTTTCCAGTGCATTCATTTGTAAAAGCAAAGTGAAAAAACATTTCTTTCGATAAGTTGGTCGTAGTTCAGTTTGAGGAAGTTTAAGGAACAAAATTGTTACGAATGTAAATAACTTTATTTGGTCAAGGTTCCCATTACACTGCCATTACGGCTACTTAAACTTACTGGTTTGGATTGTAAATAATACTCCCTCCAGTTCGTTCTAAATGCGTCAGTGATTACCAAAGAAGCAAACCAGACGATAAATGCTGAAGAAGTCACATTGAAGAGCTAAGGAATATCATTAAGCACTGCAAATGACAGTGTTTCATTTCTTGTTAGTGGTGGCCGGCGGGGGCAATATAACCTGAATTTATCAGTGA
>JAHPZR010034230.1:17500-23586 GCA_019787425.1 Platygyra sinensis
ATAAATTTACACTCGGCGAGGTGAAATTCATTATTTGTAAATAATGAATTTACACACTCGCTTAAGCTCGTTATTTCTAAATAATAAATTTACGCTCGGCGAGGTGAAATTCATTATTTGTAAATAAAGAATTTAGGCTCCCGGCTACATAATATATTTACAAACAATAAGATTTACAAATTTATGATATGTAAATAATTTTTTTAGAGATGACCTGATTTATAAATAATTGAAGTTGTTTAGTTTATTATTTATAAATAATAGCTTATGGTAAAAGATTATTTATAAATCAGGACGATCCTAAAATAATGATTTACATATCAACGGACAAGTTCTTGTGTCTTATTTATAAATAAATTTTCTGGCATTTCCAATTATTTATAAATAAGGGGAAAATGCAATGAATTCGGTTTAAATAATAAATTTACAATCGGCGCCCCATAGCCTTCGGCGAATAATTGTTAATATAATAATAATAATAATAATAATAATAATAATAATAATAATAATAATAATAATAATATAATAATAATAATAATAATAATAATTATGCGCCTGTGAAAGCAAATAACTAACTAAATTTTGCGGTATTGTACCTAAACTGACAATTAAAGGCATAGTGTTCCTCCTGATTATCTAAAGTTCGCTTTTTTAATATGGATATCATATCGCCAAATGCTACCAATGTCACCACTAATACATGAATTGGATAAAAAGATCCTACACAGTAAAATTAGAAACGACAAGCTTTTTTGGGAGAAAAAAAAGCGCACAACCCGAACTATGGAAACGGATAGTTCAGTTCATCATTTTGATTTGGTGACAGGATGACAAGAGATCAAATTCGCGGGCTGGTGAAAACTTCTGTTTTGGTTGGTTGGCTTGTTTGTTTGTTTATTTTGCTTGTGTTTGTTGACGTTTTATCGTCCTTGGCGTTTTCCTCTGTATTTTGCAAAAGATAATATTAGCAAACTCATAGCAGTAGTTATTAATACACGATCATCCGGGACACTGTCATTTCCAAAGCGTGCTCTGAGTCATATCAAACACATCACAAGTCGGTTGTCGGACAAGAAAGAAAATAACAAGATACATTGCATTTATATCAAGCCTTGTCCACACTAAAGGAGATATTTGAACACTACAGCTTTATTTCTACGTTTAGACTTACGAGTCGACACTAATCCGCCACCCAAACGGAGCTTTTCAAAACGTTCTTCAAACCGAAGGAATTTAAAAACCAAGGTGTTGAGTTTCAGTGTGCAAGTAAAACACTTTGAAAGCGGAGCTATTCGAAAACGATCAAGACACGATCATCTGATTCCTCTGACCCTGACCTCGTCCCCAGTCGTCTTCATACAGGAGATACAGCGCAGGGAGAGATGGGTACCGAGAAAGGGAGCGCAATGGCATCCTCTGCTCTGCCACCTCGCCCGTTGTCGTGTGCTACATAAAAGGGACCTTACGCATATACGACGGCGGACGGCAAGGACGACGCCTAGTAAACAATGTGTTTCTATTTTACTTTGGAATTTCTCATTTGTTGAGATCTATTCAGTGTGTCTGTCGGTATTAAACCTTGCCCCTGCTGAACATGCTACGAATGCGTTCAGTTTCAAATAGAATTACGAAAATTAGCCGTTGTTGTTCACGTTCTCCAAACAACGCAGAATTTGGTCATTTCACGTTGCTGTTTTGAAGAGGACGGCAAAGAAATGTACCAAGAATTATAACGCACGTGCACAGCTATTGTTTTGCTCACTAATCTTTTTGTTTGGTGACGTTGTCTCGTTGCCCTTGCCGTCGTGTTTTGCGTAAGGTCCCTAAAGACGACTGGGGATGAGTCAGCCCTTGACCGAGTTTTTCCTCAAAACGACCGGTGATTTAAAATTTCTCCGGGTAGTGTGAATGGGACGAAAAACAATTGATGCGTTTTTCAGAGTGAAAACATCGTTAGTAGAGACATTTTCTGGCCATAAATATAACCCCCTGCACTGCCAAAGGTATCATTGGCTACATCTAGACTTGAAACCAATAAATACATTAACAGCTGGTAAATCACATCATTTAATAAGACTAGCCAAAATCCTGAATACAAGAAAATGATTCTATCGTGAGTAAAGTGACCAACTATAATTCTAACGAAAAGTTAATATATTTCGAGTGTTAGTTTTATGTCTAGAACCAAAGTAATCAGTGGCGGACCCAGAGGTGCTCAAAGCAGGAGGAAGGGCTGCGGTGATTTTCAGACCTATGGCATCGAGCCCTTATGACTACAAGTTGACCGACACTGTGTCTGTCGGTCAGCAGACGGAAGAGTGAAGAATGGTACCTACCCATTACCTTTTACTGTCACATGACGTATCATACCTTATAAGGCTATTTACCTGAGCGACAATGGTTTTATAATTCTACAGTCAAAGCAACCTAAGGTATTTCTTTTATTTGTTGTTGTTGTTTTTTTTTTTGAAAACCCGGAAATTTCCGCCAGTAAGATTCACTTGGAGCTGTGCGAGATATAGGCGCTATCAAGACAATTAACTTACGCACCAGTCAGTCAGATGCTTATCTTTTTAATCTTGGACGGGACGACAATCTGTCTGTTATAAACGATTTTTTGCAACTGACCGATTTGTGCATAGACCTGTTTAACTCTTCCATCATTGATATCAGGTCAGCGTTTCGCCAGCGCTTGTTAAGAATATTCAGCACCAGACGATCAAGGACCCTGTTATACGTCAAAAGGATCCGTTACCGACGAGGCTCTCTGAAGGTTCCGGGACAACGGAATTAGGTCAGAGCTCCCCACAAAGAAATTTAAATTTTGTCGGGAATTCCGGACAACCAGTCTTTCCATTGGCTTTAGCATAATCGCGCCCCAATCGCTTTGAAATTCCTTTAACACATCCGGCCTCAGGACGGATACAAACACAGCAAAACAATGAAAATTTTCCTACAGAAAAATGGTACAAAAATAATAAAGATCCGCCGGTCTGTCTTAATACTATTACGAACTTACCGCGATGCTTAATGTAAAGAAAGCAAACATCGGGAGATTGTCGCGCGTCTTTGTAAGAAAAATTTCCTACATGCCATCGCTAAAAGCTTCCGTGACTCGGGTAAATTAACATTTTCAAAAACACTTTATGGCATGATAAATTTGTCTCCCAATTCATTACGTTATGTGGGGAGCCGGGGATAGAGAGTAACTGATTGGTAAAACTTCATTTTGTGGACGGTATTTTAATTCACACAGAACATAAATTTTAGTCAGACACAGTACGGATGCGATTAAACATTGTTTACGTTAGGCCAGGGTAGAAATGAAGGGGAAAATGGGCCTTCATGATCATGATCAGTGCCCAGTGGTTCATGCTCTCCTAACTAGCGCTTCAACTGAAAATGTTATTATCCATGATTGCTATATAACCATTGCTACCAAAACAAACCCACTGTGTACTTTCCTTGAATTTCACATCCATCCAGAGCCATATTTGGCAAGATTGTTTCAAAACAAATGTTTTTACAAGCGTTCAAGGGCTTTAGTTTGAGTTTTCTAAATGCGCCCCAAAACGTTGTTGTTGTTATTATCATTATCATCACCGTCACCGTCACCGTCACCGTCACCGTCACCGTCACCGTCACCGTCACCGTCACCGTCACCGTCATCATCATCATCATTATCATTATTATTAGTATTAGTATTGTTATTATAGCAAGTATTGTACATCTAGATGCTGAGCTTGCTAAAGAACATAGGGCGTATTAACGTAACCTATGTTCCTACAAGGATTATAACTTTCTATAATATACTAAGTGCAAAATAGTGGAACCTAATAACATTAACTAAAACCGGCTCGAATGCCTGAAAGAGACTAATTTTAAAACGACGTTCCTAACATTTGCTAAAAACGACTCGCAACTGGGCTACTCTCGATGTCGCTAACTATTTACAGTCCGTCTTAAAGTCAATTAGGCAGCAACCTTGAATGTAAAAGCGATGTGGAGCGTCCTTGAAATGACCGATCTCTGCATTAGCCTCAAGATTCTCGGCACCTAGAGCCTACAGTCATGGACAACAGTGTTGGGACAAATTCACATTTGTGGCGCTTTTTCACACGCGCCAAACAAACAGTCATGCGCGAATTCATCTACACTTGTTCAGCCCCCCCACCCCACCACCCGTACAATGTTGGACACGTGTACACGCAATTTCTCCAGAGTTTCAACATTGTATTGGGAGAGGGGGGGGGGGTGGGGAAGCAACGCATTTTGAAATGGATAACAGTGCTTTTTTAAAACTCCGTTTTAAAAATACAGAAAATTAATGTAACTACACAAGTGTCCCAAGGAATTTTGTTCACCATTGTAGGAGTACCCTGAGGGTTCTATGCATATCCACACCCCAGCCTCCCAGCACATCTATGATCACATTGTATTGGTTGATCTTATAACCCCTGTAATGTGTGTACTCCCATCGAAAGCGGTCCATACTTGAGTGTTTTCTCTTCATCTTTCTTGCCACGATTCTCGACCCACGGACAGCTCATCTCGATGGTACTCACTATCTTTTCCCGATGGTTGACTATCCTCGCATCCACCCGGTTTGCCCTCACCTCGTTATGCTCTGCGAAGACGGGAATATCCCAAAACGCTTGCACATCTTGAGATTCAATCCATACATTGGCTTGGGTTGTGTCTTGGAGTACCACGGGGGGACCTCGTCAACCAGTTTAAGTCTCGTAAAAGCTCAAAGCACAATAAAGGAACACAATCACGTTTTTGCGCATGTGCAAGATTTTGAATTTTGGACAGGCGGTCGCGAATTCAAAGATGCGGGAATGGTGGTATAGAGCTTTCATAAATCCGTTTGCATCGTCCTCAATCAGCTTTGGCTTTGCCCTAAAACTTCTCAGAATCAAAGATCACTGATACATGGTTCTCGTAAAGTGCCAATTTGTGTGTAATCGAGACCTTTCGGTGTTAACTTCAATGCCGTTTGACGGAACTTTGAGTGGAGGAAGTGTTATGGCGCTGGATGAAGACGGCTTTCTCCCGGCAGCTTTCAGAAAGGTTCAGAAAATCGGGAAAGGCACTGAGAAGTAATGGAACCAGCAACATAGCAGGATTTTTGTAAAGAAACCGATTCACGAAGGCTTGGGAAAGACTGAAAGGATTGCGCTCGTGTGAGCGTTTCTTTGTTGACATTTTACTTGAGCAAGCAGACCTTTACTTGTTCGTTTTCTTTCTCGATATTCAGACATTCTATCAGGTTCTCTTCGCTCAGGTATACTCTGTGAGATTGACTCCAATGTATTTGTTTTTAGCTATCAGGACAGTTTTGTAAATATGATAAGGACTCGTGTATAAAATCAGTAAAATTTCCATCATAACATTGAACATCAGCATATTCAGGCTTGTTATGAACCACGGACTTACCGTTGCCTTGTTTTTGCATTACTCATGCGGCTTTTCACATGTTCCACCACTACATTGGTCAATACAGTTTTTATTTGCCGTTTAACACGAAAAAACAAGTCGCTTTCCCTGACTAGTTGAGCGAGTTGACCTTTCTTCCTGTAATTGAGAGATGAGCACGAGTGACGAATGGGATATAATAAACAATTATTGGATGAGGTTTTTGTGATATCCGGAATTAGTAAATACACACTCAGTGATCTTGGTGTTTTAAGCAATCTGATTGGTTCGCTATCTCTGGCTAATGAGCATTATTCACCCCCTACCGAGTCAATAATGCGTAAGCCAAACAAAAATAAAGCTACTTTTGAATAAAGCATACTTTTGATTCACACTGATTTGAACGGTGTCTAAGGACCATTATTCTAGACTGTCACGAGGTTTTTTCGATGATTAACTATAGATTTTCCATGTTCAAAGATTCTGTAAATAGTTTCGCGAATTCGCGCATGCTTTGTACCGCTTGCACGTTTTCCACGCATGAATTGAGAGGTCAATTAAATCGATTTTTAATGGTTTCCTTCTGAAATGTTGTTGAGATCACTTCCTGTGTATATACTAAAACAATTATTCTTCTCACTCTCGGTGAATAGTGGCAGAATATTTAC
>JAHPZR010034231.1:0-14149 GCA_019787425.1 Platygyra sinensis
ACAATTCAATCAAATATGAAGTAATATGAAAATGTCAAATAACCCTGCAAAGTATGAAGTACCAATTAAACAGTACTCGCGTTCAATCCTGGACATAAGTGGGAAGGTAATAATCCCAGGATAAATCGTGCAGGATTTAACACTGAAGAGATTCAAATTCCTTATGATAAGCATCACAAAGTGTTCTCATTGGTAAAATAAAGTCACCAAAACACACACAATTCTGTCAAATATGAAGTAATTTGAAAATGTCAAATAACCCTGCCAAATATGAAGTGCTAATTAAACAATACTAGCATTCAATTGTAGAGATAAGTGTCCCACTCCATCACAATTAAAAAAAAAACTCTAGTTTGCTTATAACATACAAAATGAGAATTCGTTTTATGCGGTGACCGTAGCAAGAGTGTGGTAGTCAAGAGTTTGCTACCGTTATTTTATTTGTTTGTCATTAATTGTCAAGATAAAGTATAAAATTGCTCTACAATGGTCGCATCTACTTTCCGGTTACAGGGGGACTCCCATATAAAAAGCAGGGAGGGGGGAGGGCGAAAAAACATAATGCGTTATTTTTTAGCGCTGTTCCTGTGGCGCGCGACTCCCGCTTTGCGTGCTCCTCGCTTTTACCGATCTGTTCGCCTAAAAACGCAATTACGCCTGTTCTGCAGGCTAGGGTATGACAGGGAATGTTTTGTGTCAGATTGGTACCTCTAGGCGTGAAAAACTTTTCAAGCCACGCCTACAAAACAGGACCTTGGTTTTTCAAAATTCCAATGAGCACTCCCATCCTTTTTATTTGGCGGTCCCACCCTCCCCGATGATCTCTTTATTCGGTTGTCTTTGTTACACGCTCTCCTGACGGCTACAGTGCTGTTGTGACTTTGTTCCTTCTCAAATTGGCGCAAACAGTCGATGTACACGTACACGTAATTGACCACTCCCCATCGGGGCTTTTCAGGACCAATGTAAGCAAATAATGATAAATCAAAGGCGAAGAAGGCAGTTACTAGAAGAGGAAATCGATAAACTAAGAAGGGAGATTGCAGTGGCAGGATATGTACAGAGGAGATTGTTTTGGCAAGAGGAAGAGAGTATTTCAACTTATTTTTTATATTTATTTCAAGACAGCTTTTTTCTGTTCTTTGAGGATTACACAGTTTTAGGTGATTGGAGGGGGTGGGGGTCATGGACTGAGAAGCCTTTTTTCTGGGATGGACACGCCAATTACGGTTATGTCTTCGTTTACCGGTACACAAAAACCCATACAAAATAAAGTAAAACTCCCAGAGGAGGCAATGCAATGGTTATTGCCTCGGTGTGTCGGTACACGAGGATTTAATGCTCTCTTTACATCAAGATAAGTTTGTTGTAAGTCGCTGTTGGACATAAAACATGAATGTCATAACAGAACAGTGAACGATCAGTAAGTGTTAACAAGGTCTTTTCTTTCTCCACTTGTGTTTAATAGCTCAAGAAAGTGAAGGCCTTGAAAGACCTAGAGAAAGGTATCGAAGAAATTCTGATTCTTGTTTGTATTGCAAGGCGAGGGATGAGACGATTGCACGGAGTGTAGGGGCAGCGGAAACAGAGCATCAGGAATCCGAGAAATATGAGTTCGTTCAGAGATATCTACAGAACATCGAAGAGACACACAGTATAACAACAGAGACCACTGACAGTGGAATAAGAACACATGGTGAACCATCTGATCTTGAAATGCAAGATATCTCAGGTAAATATAATTTATCAATAACTAATTGTAATTTAATAGTGACTGTTAATTTAGCGTGCGTTAGCTTCTCTTATTCCTTTCCATATACATGGAGAGGAATACAGAGAAGCTAACACTCGATAGAATCGCTCAGAAACGCCTCCGAACGCCATAAAAACACGTTATACATACAACAAGAAAAGATAAGACGATTTTATTATTTTCCCCTTATTTTGAACTATTCTGGAGTCTGACTGCGACACGCAAAGATGGATCAAGTCCGATTCGATTATTCAACGAAGAACATACCGATACCGCCAAGAAACAGGTATTTGAAAAGCCTGATAGAGAAAGGAGCGTCATTAAACGAATGAGATGGAAAGCCTTTTTCTTCGACCGCAACGAACAAGACAACAACGATGCAACAAACAACGATAATAGCCCAATTCCGATAAGTTTTGCCGCCAGAGACCGGTAGTGAATTTAAACGCGAAAGCGAGGCTTAGGGGAATAGTTTTCAAGATGGCGGAGCAATTCGAAGGTAGAAATGTTGCTTGGTTGAAAGAGTATTTGACAAAGTGAGGAATACAAGTTTCCGACCAAGGTCGTGGAAAACGTCAAGCAGAACTAGTAGAGCTCGCCCAGAAAACATTTAAAATGAAATTACCAAAGATAGACGAAGGAGACGAAGACTGCGCGAAAGTTGTCGAACAGAAACTGGAAACCGACAAAGGACTTCTTCCACGACCTGAGCTTATCTGGTCATATGATTTTTCTCGCATGCCTGAATTCACTTTTGCCGACCTCTATACGTATTTCATTGGTTCTGAGGAAGAATACACGGCAGAAAAGCTTAAATCTTTTAACAGCTTGCAAGGGTATAAATTGTTTGCAGATAGTCATGTACAGGAATGTTTAATGTATAAGGTGAGGGACATGGAACATTGCTTGTTTCGCTTCAAAAATTAACAAGTATAAATGCAGGTTCAATATACTAACCTTCCACTTTTTTGTGCTTCTGTTTATTATACACTAAAAACGTTTTCAGAAAAATGCAATCAGATTACTTAGCTATTCTTCGCAGTAGCATTCTGACCGTACCACCGAACACTTTTTCAGGTTTTAGACTGACAATGTTTATTCATGTTGAATGTGTATTATAGAATCATGTATTTTATTTTTCACAGGTATTTTATTTTCGGTTTTAAAAATAGTTGTTGCCTCTCATAACTGGATAGTGTTTTTGAATGTGTAGTATGTATGTGTAGTAAATATTGTGAAAATTATGTCAATGGTTAAACGTGCAAAACCAAACACCAATCGCTGTTTATTACAAAACCTTAAACTTACAAAATTGTAATATGGAAAACAAGAAAAACTTCAAAAACAAGGCGAACTGACATCAGTAATTGTTAGTAAGAACTGTAGTTGCAGGCCCTTCAATGTTCTGTGTATCTACTGGAGTTCATCACCATTCGATTTTCATAAAAGAATAAATGTGATGGACATGTTGTAGTGTAAAATGAGGGGCAAGTTAAATCAGTTTTGAACTAGTTAGGTTTCTTTTCATGGTTAAAACATTATTAAAGAAGGATGTTCCCTTATTTCAGACCACGTTGCCTGGTTTCTATTAGATTTTTAACACGGTAGTTTTTGAAGTACTTTTTGAGTCAGTAATTCAGGAATCATGTACCCAATGTAAAAATCTGTCAATTTTTTTGAGCATTGCATTCCAAAATTTCATATTAAATTCCACTTCTATGATTAGGAATCCTTTGTCAAATCTGCATTCTTTAAACAAGTTGTGGCAAGTTCACCCTGTATCTGGTAGTCCCATCTTGTTTCAGTCTTCAGTTGGTACTTTCCATTAACTTTAGTAATGTACTCTGAGGCAGCAATATGTGGAGGAAGGTTTCTTTTTGAAAACAGGCTTTTTATCTCCACTACCCTCTTACTACAGCACTCACAATAACGGATACCATCGGGGCTATATCCTAGGTGTGGCCATGATGTATTGATTACAAGTCCACTTTTAGAAACGCATAGGCCTTGGTGCTTTTTTGACATTTTCTTATGTATAAGTCTATTGCTGCCTGTTCTTTGTCATGCCCCCACTAAAATTGCACTGGTGTTCTCTCTGGTGTAGTTCAAGATGGATTTTGTCCTTGTAAGGGAGGGTAAGTGCAGTATATGCTTAACTTTTCCACCTGACTTTTCCATTAAAACTGTGCACTTCTGTAAGAATGTAAGCTGAAGTGTAGCGGCTGGCAAAATAAAATGACAGAAGTATTCATTGGTGAAAATGGTGGATTGTACAGTTTTCTCTATGAAATTTCCTTGGAATTGGGGGCGGGGGAAAAGGAACACCAAACACTTAACGTTACATTTTGTTTTGATTTCTTGTTCTTTATGCACATGTGATGCCAACATTAATCTTGTCAACCCTCTCATTAAATTTTTATTTTTATTTTGCTTCTAGATTAGATGGAGCTTGTCGTCACATCGCAGCTGTTTTGTTTGACCTAGAACATACTGCACGCATCAATGATTTAAGATCCTGCACGTCAGGTCAGTGCCAGTGGATAAGGCGGGCAAAGCCTAACACCAATTCATGTTTGCTAGAAGACTTGAAGCTAGCAAAGTGTGAATATGGCAAGCAGGAAAAAGTGTACGCAGACAAATTTGATCCCAGGTTGATAATAACCGATCTAAATACACTGAATAGACAGCTCAGAGAAGGCTTGCAGCAGGTTTGCAGTAATGCCGTTGGACTTCATGTGCTTTCTCGTTGCCCACCTTCAATTGTTGACAAAGGAACTCTACAATCTTATATTACCTGTGATGAAAATGTTGAATCTGTTGAAGAAGTGGAGGCTGTTGAAATATCAGAGATAACTTTGTCTCCTTACACAACATTCAAATTAATGCTGTTGAATCGGTTAATCCTCAGTTAGTGTCACAGTTTTTTGAACCCATTTCCATTACTTAGGAGCAAGCTGACATGGTCAATGAAAAAACCAAGGGCCAGGGGGAAACTCAATTGTGGTCCAAACAGAGAGTTGGAAGGATCACTGCCTCCAACATCTATAAAATATGTCACCTTAGGGAAGCTACAAATAAAGATAACACATTAAAAGAACTTCTAAGTTACTGTCCACTGCCACCAGAGAGAACACCAGTGCAATTTTAGTGGGGGCATGACAAAGAACAGGCAGCAATAGACTTATACATAAGAAAATGTCAAAAAAGCACCAAGGCCTATGCGTTTCTAAAAGTGGACTTGTAATCAATACATCATGGCCACACCTAGGATATAGCCCCGATGGTATCCGTTATTGTGAGTGCTGTAGTAAGAGGGTAGTGGAGATAAAAAGCCTGTTTTCAAAAAGAAACCTTCCTCCACATATTGCTGCCTCAGAGTACATTACTAAAGTTAATGGAAAGTACCAACTGAAGACTGAAACAAGATGGGACTACCAGATACAGGGTGAACTTGCCACAACTTGTTTAAAGAATGCAGATTTGACAAAGGATTCCTAATCATAGAAGTGGAATTTAATATGAAATTTTGGAATGCAATGCTCAAAAAAATTGACAGATTTTTACATTGGGTACATGATTCCTGAATTACTGACTCAAAAAGTACTTCAAAAACTACCGTGTTAAAAATCTAATAGAAACCAGGCAACGTGGTCTGAAATAAGGGAACATCCTTCTTTAATAATGTTTTAACCATGAAAAGAAACCTAACTAGTTCAAAACTGATTTAACTTGCCCCTCATTTTACACTACAACATGTCCATCACATTTATTCTTTTATGAAAATCGAATGGTGATGAACTCCAGTAGATACACAGAACATTGAAGGGCCTGCAACTACAGTTCTTACTAACAATTACTGATGTCAGTTCGCCTTGTTTTTGAAGTTTTTCTTGTTTTCCATATTACAATTTTGTAAGTTTAAGGTTTTGTAATAAACAGCGATTGGTGTTTGGTTTTGCACGTTTAACCATTGACATAATTTTCACAATATTTACTACACATACATACTACACATTCAAAAACACTATCCAGTTATGAGAGGCAACAACTATTTTTAAAACCGAAAATAAAATACCTGTGAAAAATAAAATACATGATTCTATAATACACATTCAACATGAATAAACATTGTCAGTCTAAAACCTGAAAAAGTGTTCGGTGGTACGGTCAGAATGCTACTGCGAAGAATAGCTAAGTAATCTGATTGCATTTTTCTGAAAACGTTTTTAGTGTATAATAAACAGAAGCACAAAAAAGTGGAAGGTTAGTATATTGAACCTGCATTTATACTTGTTAATTTTTGAAGCGAAACAAGCAATGTTCCATGTCCCTCACCTTATACATTAAACATTCCTGTACATGACTATCTGCAAACAATTTATACCCTTGCAAGCTGTTAAAAGATTTAAGCTTTTCTGCCGTGTATTCTTCCTCAGAACCAATGAAATACGTATAGAGGTCGGCAAAAGTGAATTCAGGCATGCGAGAAAAATCATATGACCAGATAAGCTCAGGTCGTGGAAGAAGTCCTTTGTCGGTTTCCAGTTTCTGTTCGACAACTTTCGCGCAGTCTTCGTCTCCTTCGTCTATCTTTGGTAATTTCATTTTAAATGTTTTCTGGGCGAGCTCTACTAGTTCTGCTTGACGTTTTCCACGACCTTGGTCGGAAACTTGTATTCCTCACTTTGTCAAATACTCTTTCAACCAAGCAACATTTCTACCTTCGAATTGCTCCGCCATCTTGAAAACTATTCCCCTAAGCCTCGCTTTCGCGTTTAAATTCACTACCGGTCTCTGGCGGCAAAACTTATCGGAATTGGGCTATTATCGTTGTTTGTTGCATCGTTGTTGTCTTGTTCGTTGCGGTCGAAGAAAAAGGCTTTCCATCTCATTCGTTTAATGACGCTCCTTTCTCTATCAGGCTTTTCAAATACCTGTTTCTTGGCGGTATCGGTATGTTCTTCGTTGAATAATCGAATCGGACTTGATCCATCTTTGCGTGTCGCAGTCAGACTCCAGAATAGTTCAAAATAAGGGGAAAATAATAAAATCGTCTTATCTTTTCTTGTTGTATGTATAACGTGTTTTTATGGCGTTCGGAGGCGTTTCTGAGCGATTCTATCGAGTGTTAGCTTCTCTGTATTCCTCTCCATGTATATGGAAAGGAATAAGAGAAGCTAACGCACGCTAAATTAACAGTCACTATTAAATTACAATTAGTTATTGATAAATTATATTTACCTGAGATATCTTGCATTTCAAGATCAGATGGTTCACCATGTGTTCTTATTCCACTGTCAGTGGTCTCTGTTGTTATACTGTGTGTCTCTTCGATGTTCTGTAGATATCTCTGAACGAACTCATATTTCTCGGATTCCTGATGCTCTGTTTCCGCTGCCCCTACACTCCGTGCAATCGTCTCATCCCTCGCCTTGCAATACAAACAAGAATCAGAATTTCTTCGATACCTTTCTCTAGGTCTTTCAAGGCCTTCACTTTCTTGAGCTATTAAACACAAGTGGAGAAAGAAAAGACCTTGTTAACACTTACTGATCGTTCACTGTTCTGTTATGACATTCATGTTTTATGTCCAACAGCGACTTACAACAAACTTATCTTGATGTAAAGAGAGCATTAAATCCTCGTGTACCGACACACCGAGGCAATAACCATTGCATTGCCTCCTCTGGGAGTTTTACTTTATTTTGTATGGGTTTTTGTGTACCGGTAAACGAAGACATAACCGTAATTGGCGTGTCCATCCCAGAAAAAAGGCTTCTCAGTCCATGACCCCCACCCCCTCCAATCACCTAAAACTGTGTAATCCTCAAAGAACAGAAAAAAGCTGTCTTGAAATAAATATAAAAAATAAGTTGAAATACTCTCTTCCTCTTGCCAAAACAATCTCCTCTGTACATATCCTGCCACTGCAATCTCCCTTCTTAGTTTATCGATTTCCTCTTCTAGTAACTGCCTTCTTCGCCTTTGATTTATCATTATTTGCTTACATTGGTCCTGAAAAGCCCCGATGGGGAGTGGTCAATTACGTGTACGTGTACATCGACTGTTTGCGCCAATTTGAGAAGGAACAAAGTCACAACAGCACTGTAGCCGTCAGGAGAGCGTGTAACAAAGACAACCGAATAAAGAGATCATCGGGGAGGGTGGGACCGCCAAATAAAAAGGATGGGAGTGCTCATTGGAATTTTGAAAAACCAAGGTCCTGTTTTGTAGGCGTGGCTTGAAAAGTTTTTCACGCCTAGAGGTACCAATCTGACACAAAACATTCCCTGTCATACCCTAGCCTGCAGAACAGGCGTAATTGCGTTTTTAGGCGAACAGATCGGTAAAAGCGAGGAGCACGCAAAGCGGGAGTCGCGCGCCACAGGAACAGCGCTAAAAAATAACGCATTATGTTTTTTCGCCCTCCCCCCTCCCTGCTTTTTATATGGGAGTCCCCCTGTAACCGGAAAGTAGATGCGACCATTGTAGAGCAATTTTATACTTTATCTTGACAATTAATGACAAACAAATAAAATAACGGTAGCAAACTCTTGACTACCACACTCTTGCTACGGTCACCGCATAAAACGAATTCTCATTTTGTATGTTATAAGCAAACTAGAGTTTTTTTTTTAATTGTGATGGAGTGGGACACTTATCTCTACAATTGAATGCTAGTATTGTTTAATTAGCACTTCATATTTGGCAGGGTTATTTGACATTTTCAAATTACTTCATATTTGACAGAATTGTGTGTGTTTTGGTGACTTTATTTTACCAATGAGAACACTTTGTGATGCTTATCATAAGGAATTTGAATCTCTTCAGTGTTAAATCCTGCACGATTTATCCTGGGATTATTACCTTCCCACTTATGTCCAGGATTGAACGCGAGTACTGTTTAATTGGTACTTCATACTTTGCAGGGTTATTTGACATTTTCATATTACTTCATATTTGATTGAATTGTGTGTGGTTTTTTCACTTTTTACCAATGAGGACACTTGGTTTGTGTTCCTTATCATTAGGAATTTGAATCTCATTAGCGTTGAATCCTAGACATATCTGTACCTTCCATCATGTCACAATAACAAACATATATAACCGCGCTGCCACAGGTGTTTCTGGCTATGTAGACTCCAGAAACAGGCTGAAATGTATATAAAAATACAATATATAAATCTTACACTTACCACTCTCTTCCTCTTGCCAAAACAATCTCCTCTGTACATGTCCTGCCACTGCAATCTCCCTTCTTAGCTTTTTGATTTCCTCTTCTAGTAACTGCCTTCTTTGCCTTTCCAAATTCCATTTGTTCTCCGTGTGTTTCAGTTTCATCAAGGTCATGTCATCCTCATTTGGATTGAAACAAAGAAAAGAGTCCGAGTTCCTGCGACGTCTTCCTCCAAGTCTTTTCTCTTCTATTACATCAGACTCTGAAAACAGTTTAATCAAAAGTTATCAAATGGATTTTTCCCAGTTTACCTGACAAGACTCTATAGCAGTTGATCTCGACCTTACCAACACGACGAAATGTTTCACCTGAGAACAATAAATATTTGTCTCTGAAGAAAGAAGCATGCCTAC
The DNA here is from genome assembly GCA_019787425.1 of Platygyra sinensis. Lineage (NCBI taxonomy): Eukaryota > Metazoa > Cnidaria > Anthozoa > Scleractinia > Merulinidae > Platygyra > Platygyra sinensis. Next base: position 9,344 of record JAHPZR010034231.1, read on the forward strand.
TGACCCAATTACATGTTTCCACCAACAACACTCGTGAGTAACAAATAGTAATACTTAATCAGCCACTATTCTATAAAAACTGTTCTATTGAGGCCTTGAACTGCTGTTTTAAAGTAAAAACTCAAATCCAAGCTTTTGCCGATCAACGGCATCATCAGGGCTGAGAAAATATTCCGCGGGCGCTATATATATGCAAAGAAAGTGTAAAGTGAAATGTGTAAAAGCTGTAGAAATAAAGTGGAGTGTCCCTAAACAATCAAACAAAGGATCTATAAAATAAAACATTAACATATAAGGTCTGCGAATTCAGTACATTCGGGAATTGAGTGTGGGCTTGTACTTTCTAATGTAAAATGCTTCATAGAGGCGTAGATTAGCAGGGTCGTTTTCGCTCATAATATCTTAAAATCAATGCCTTGGTAATCTTTAGTCTTGCAGGATTACATATGTTTTTTAGCAGAGGAGTTTTCTTTATTGATATATTTTCTTACGCGGTCGTGGATGAAGCGTGTCGTTCTACCAATACATTAGGGACTTTAAGATCCGAGACGCGACGGCTGTAAGACGCGGCCGGAAGTAAATTTTCAAAGAGGTGACATATTGCGCATGCTCAAGCCGTCGTCCTGATTGCATCACGTCGTGTCGAGAACGTGGGTTTGGCAATTTCGACGTTCTGTACAAAATGTGAGTATATTCCTTCCAGTGCTTTAATTAAATGATGATATATTCCTCTAAACGTGAAAAATTAGCAATCTAGGCTCATTGAACGTAATTTCTGGTGACATTTTCGATCGCAGAGATGGAAGGATTTTGATTTTTTTTTTTAATTTCTTTCACGTGTACGAAGCTTATAGAATGGCAGCGCCTTTGAGCAAGGCTTGCAAGTAAGTCACGAGCTACAACTGCAAAAGTGAATGAGTCTTCTGTATATTTTCCTTGTATCTTGTCCCGTTGCATTTCTTGGTTTGTTGCGCTCACCTGCCGCTAAACTAACTCATTTAAGCTTGAATTATCTAATTCAATTTTATTAGACTTTGTGTGTTTTTTATATACCTATTTTTTAGTTCAGTAATGTTTTGGACATGTGACCATGAAGCCATTCGTACTCTTACTGCGTCAAGAAGCAACGGAATTTCCCTGTTTTCCACTGGGAAATCGGCTTTACATTCAGCTGGGTCTTAATTCATACGCCGAGTGACTGCGAGTGAGGAAAATGAAGATTGCTCGGCCTGTATGCTTCGTAAAGCAGAACAAACTCTTCTTCGAATTTGATACTGACTGCTGTCCCTTTTGTAAATAGTTGTAAATTTTATCCTGTTGTATCAATTATCGAATTGTGTATATATTTAATTATGTATTTATTTTATTACTCCGTACCTGCCTCATTCTTTTTATTTATTTATTTTCTCGGAGACAGCATTTCTTTTGCTATTTTAAATTCGAGGTGACATCTGAAAGAGTTTGTTGTTGTTGCTGTCTACGATCTCTTCTCTTAGACACAAACACAGCATTTCTTGGACTTTCTTAAATAATACCTTGGTTGTTTCTGCGAAATAAATGCCGAAGAATCACACTGATAAACAGCGTTTCGCAGCCGCGTCGTCTTGCATCGAGACGGGGATCTTAACTTTACTTTTCCCCGCGCAAACAACGGCGTTCTAGACCCAGTCCTTTATCAACCACCGCGTTCTAGAAGCCGTCGCGTCTCGGATCTTAAAGTCCCTGATTGTTGATCGCAGCTGTTACACGTGAGCTGGTACACTGTATTTCTTCGTAAGAACAGTCCGGTGTTAGAGATGGTGGAGGTGTGGGATAGAACTTGTCTGAGCGTGTAGGATTTGTGGGCAATGCGTACTGGAATGTTTTCTTTTCTAAAGACGTTAGTGATCCTGTGATTGAGTCGTTCAGAGATGTAAGGGATCTTTAAATATGACCATTTTGTGTTGGCATGTTGAGGGTTTCGCTGAAGGTTTTGTGAGCGTTTTGTCTGCTCTATACTGTTCTGTGGATAACTGTTAAGGCGAAGGATGTCATCGAATGTGTTAAGGTGTTGTTTTGCAGATATATTTGAGGAACATCTGTCCTAAATGCGTTTCGCTGATGCGAATAAAGTTTAGCTTGGATCTTATAGATCCTTTGTTTAGAGACACTCCACTTTATTTCTATATAGCTTTTACACATTTCACCCTACACTTTCTTTGCATATATATAGCGCACTCAGAATACTGTCTCATCCCTGATGATGCCGTTGATTGGCGAAAGCTTTGCCGGATTTGAGTGTTTACTTTTAAAAAGCAGTTAAAGGCCTCAATAGAACAGTTTTTACATATTATTTTATCATGCTGCTGAAAGACAACATGAACAGATTATAGTTACTATTCTGTTGAGTTGTTTCAGTAATTTGTATGTAAATTGAGTGGGCAAAATTTCCCCTCCTATCCCCTTGCCCCACCAATCTCTCCCTTGCTTCAAATCTCTTACGTGTAGCACACATATTTACACATTTCTTTATTAAATTTCAAAACTTCCAGTAGGCATATTATTTGTATTCCCACAAACTCAAGACTGAGCTTATTTTTGTCTGGACATTTCCACATGACTGATAACGAAGACACAAAGTTAATATTTTTTAGCACTTTACCTTCTTTTTGTAGAAGCATTAGATCAAGGTAGGCTGCCTTATATTCCTGCTCATCAATATACACAGTCACCTCGACATCCTCCCCGCTTGCCAGCAGTTTGATTTCATCAGTGACTAGAAATTCTTGAAGGCGATTCTGCAATGTTCCACTTTTGTACATGTCCCATAGTTCCTTCAAAGCTGAGGATGTCTCAGCTTGCACTGTGAAGCAGAGAGAGCCTTCACTGATCTCGGCTAGTTTGGAATATGAAACCAAAACAACTTTGTTGAAGACCTCCACAAATTCGTCAAGACTGGAGCAGCTGCGTAAAGCCATACCACTGGTAACTACCAAGAGACCTCCCGCGATGGTACGAAAATTACAAACCAGCTTAATCGCTGTTGAAATAATAGACACTTTATAGGTAAGCCTGAACGTTGAAAACAAACTTCAAATTGCCTTCCGAGTATCATTCGTAGTTATGGCTCTGTCAATTCTGAGACCCTTCATCCCTTCGAGACAGAGAGGGGAATCTCTGTAAGTATACCCACTTTCAGGCAAGTGGTAACTATCTCTACCCTTGAGGATTGGGCAATTTGCTGACAGTCCAGCCCAGGGTGGTCATTTTCCAAGGCAATTTTATTACTCCGTTTTAAAAATACGTAACATTTTTTAATTTTCAATTTTTGAAATTTTCAGATTGTCTTAAGGTGGCTCAAAACAGTTCCAGCACTTTCCAAGACGTAGATTTTGATGGGTCATAATTACCACTCTTTATCAATTTATCTTACAATCATGGTATCAAAAAACTGCGCAATCACTGGGGACACATTGATATTATTTCCGTGACACAATAGCTTACCATGGCAACATTATGACCTGGTTAAAAATCCCTTAATTTCAGCTTTAAGTGCGTATATTTCAAAAATGGCACTGTGAATTTTTTTCTTATTATAGAATTTGATAAGCAGGTATAAGATGCAACTTTTGGCAAAGTTTTAGAAAATTCTGTACATGGGGTTCAGAGCCAATTTTCGAAAATTTAAGGTGGCTTTGAACCTTATGTACAGAATTTTTTAAAACTTTGCCAAAAGTTGCATTTTATCCTGCTTATCAAAATTCTATAATAAGAAAAAATTTCACTGTGTCGTTTTTAAAATATAAGCGCTTAAAGCTAAATTTAAGGGTGTTTTTAGCAGGTCATAATGTTGCTATGGTAACCTATTGTGTCACGAAAATAATACCAACATATTCACTAAAGATTGGGCACTTTTTCGATACCATGATTGTAGCATCAATTGATAAAGAGTGGTTATAATGACACATCAAAATCTAGTCTTGGAATGTGCTGGAAACTGCATGCGCAGAATGACCTGTAAACGAAGTTGTAAATCGCCTGGGAGTCAAGGGCAATTTTTTCTTTTCCATCACTCATTTTTCTCGTTTATGTCTCAGGAGTTAAGGCATATTTAATCACCTATTATCATAATAAGGATGGGAGGTCAGACAGCCTTAAAGTCAGTATATGCCTGGCTCTGGATCAAGTGGTCCAATTATCATGCTCAAGCCCTAATCAGCAGAACATTATGTTGGTTTTTTTTTTTTTTTGGCAAGACACTTTACTCTCACAGTGCCTCTCTCCACCCGGCTGTATAAATGGGTACCAGCAAACTTAACACTGGGGGGTAACCCTGCATCCCATCCAGAGGGAAGTAGAAATACTTCTACTCGCTTTATGTACATAAACTCTAAGGTGGGGCATTTGAACACTATTTCTGGCCCGAAGGATGAGAACTAATTTAACCAGTTCAGTCCAATTAATGAAAATTAACCAGGAAGCTGCACATGGGAGACAGATGTAAAATAAGTTTCAGTTCAGTATTTTTTTCGTGTGGTTTTATTTTTTAATTACCATTTGAAATTATTTTTACCTTAACTCAGTCTAACTACAAGTGAGTTAGAGCAAACATCCTGATGCAAACTTTATGTCAAACTGAAAAGACTTGATTTAACTGTTTATAGAAACATTCATTTTTCATTACAAGTGTTAAAATATGCAGTGAATTACCAAGAGATATAGTCCAGAAGCTGATGATCTTCATTAAATATTTAATTGTAATTATGGATCTTAATTTCAAGTTTGATTTTATTGTACTTATAATTTTAAGGGATATACTGTCTCATA
>JAHPZR010034232.1:2500-10000 GCA_019787425.1 Platygyra sinensis
ACCAGCTGACACAAGCGCACTGCTTGAGCTAGAATCTGATATTTTAAATGATAAAAGAATAGAATAAGCGTATGTCAAAAGGAAGTTTGAATTATGGATCAGATTAATCTACACCGGTAACCTTGCAAGTCAAGTACAATTGAGCTGTTTGAGTTTCAACTCCAGTTTTGCACATGCCGTGCGGGCTATATGTCGAAAATTGTACGTGCCAGAAAGTTAACGAGGCAAACGGCCACTGCTGATAAAGAACACACACCTTGATCGTGGCCGCTGTTGACAGCATTTGCAATAAGCGACAAACAAAACTTTCCCATTCACGGTGATATGACGGAAGTAATAAAGCTCTACGTTTCTTCTCAGAAGGAGTAGTAAACTTTTGACGTTTTCTTTCAAAGCGATGATGCTAAAGCTTACGAAAAGATTAAAACTATAGCTATGATTTGTATTGAAGATACTGTGAAGATCTAATTATTGTGCCCTTGAATGTTTTGGTTGATGTGTTGGCGAATTAATATTTATTTTCTTGGACATTTTTTCAAAGGTGGGTACATACTTTTACTTGTAGTTGTCTCTTATGGTTTTCATTTTCCTTGACAAAAAGTTTGACCTCGCTCGTCAGTCATTTTCGCAATTTCATGCTGATTGTCACGCACGAAGACTACTATTTCCCAGTTTCCTGCTCGCATCCACCGCAGCAAGATTTGTTTCAAGACAGTCTCAAGCATAACGTTTTTTAAACTGCCCTGGGGTCAGAAGTTTTTTATATGTTTTCAGAAAAGATAGGCACTGCCATTTTTTTTTTTTTTTTTATTTTCATTGAGCCAAACTTAGTAATTTAGCCCTAGTAAACATCATTTCCTCGACAAATCTTGATTCGCGAAGCAATGAAAGTAGCCGGCAAAACCTGGCACAGAAGCCGGCGAACTTCGCCGGCTGCCGGCTGTTATATACAACCCTGGCTTATCGGTCTTTTCCTCACGAACAACCTCGGCGAGAAATACAGTGAAACCTCGATTTAACGAACCTCTATTTAGCGAAGTCCTCGATATAACGAACGATATTCTTTGTCCCGGCCAAAGTTACAGTAAAATGTATGGAATAGAACCTCCATATAACGAACCTTGATGTAACGAATTCTTTGATATAACGAACATAATCCGGAAGCCCAAACGTAAAATCTACCTTGATATAACGAATTACAATGTCAACACGCGACAGAAGGTAAACGTTAACTGCTGCTGGTTTCTGTTTTCTAGCATCTACCATTTTCTATTTAAGTTTTGTTATGCACAGAACGCAACTCGCGTGTTGAGAAACAGAACAAACTATTGATATAAATTAGTTATGTTTGGACTGTAAGTTCTTTTGGCAAAGGTACAGACATTAAAGCAAAAAAAAATTATTTACATCTTTGAAATCCGGAAATGTTGGTTTGTGCAACATAACAACACCAAGCCCGTTTCCTTGATTATGGTTTAAGAAAAATATAGAAAACAGCCAGTTGGATATTTCTCAAGCAAAAAACTTTCCAGGTCCATTTTCTTAATTTATCTTTTGAAACTGTTCAAGACCCACCATACACTCGCTACATGGAAGTTTTGGGAATAAAAGGGTCGAAAGTCTGCATATTAATGTAAGAATGCCTGAATTTTTTTGTCAGAATTCAGTCAAAATGAAAACAGGAAAATGTATCGAAGAAGAGTGTATGTTCTTTATGAACCTTTTTTGAAGACAAAAGATGTGGCAAATTTTTCCCCACCCTGTTGTTGTAGTACAGTAGGAACAAAGAAATGGCATTTTTGATTTCTTTTTATATTGCTCTTTGTACACTAAAGGGTTTGAAGGTGTTTTTTGGGGGGGTCGACAACTCGCTGTGACAGAAAACAGGGGAACCAATCGATTGGTGACACGATTGAGGTCGATTTCTTATGTAACCCAGCCCTCATTTAATTAGTCCTTAAGGCGGCGAAATACGAGATACAAAAACCCTCACTTGTCGCGCAACATTGTTTCGTTGCAAGTTTTCGTCGATGTTTCCCGTTTTTCACCTTGCGTGATCAACTTGACTGGCAACAAAAACATTTGTTGCCGGTTGAAGAAATGCGGCGCGCTGATTGGTTGATTTGCTACGGCACGAGCAGATTTTGTTTGCGCGACAAGTTGTGAGTTTGATGAAAAACGAGCAACAAGGCCAAAATTTGTTGCTCAAAGTAGACCCGCGCTCTACTTTTCGCAACAACTTTTTTCAACCCGAAACAAATGTTTTTGTTGCGCGACAAGTTGATCACGCAAGGTGAAAAACGGGAAACATCGACAAAAACTTGCACGAAACAATGTTGCGGGACAAGTTGAGGGTTTTTGTATCTCGTGTTTCGCCGCCTTTAGACAAAAAAGGGACAAATATCTTAGCCAGTTGAACGTGTAACGTGGAACGTGTATTCCCCTAAGGATACTCAAAAAAGTTTACCTGACATTAATAAGGCCTATATTAGAATACGGCGTGCAAGTCTGGAAAGATATTCCTGAATTTCTTTCAATAAGCTGGAATCAATTCAAAAAAGGGTTGTACATATTATCTTTCCATGCTACAGTTATTGAGATGCCCTTAATACTACCAACCTTAGCGGCCTGAAAGAAGACGAACTCAGCTCTGCTGTAAATATTTTCGGAAGATGTCTCAAAATGATCACCCCGTTAAGATACTTTTATTATTTTTACAGTAGTAGTAGTTTTAATTTTTCATTGATTGTAAATTTTTAGCCCTTTAATTCAGTTAATTCTGTATGTGGCAAATAAATGGTATATTTATTTATTTATTTATTTATTTATTTTATATTTATTGAATGCCACATATGCCATGCACGAGTAATTCAGTGAAAAATTATAACCGCGCAGCCGTAGGCGGGCGCGGTTCATGGTTTGCCTTCGGTTTATTTTTTGTCGTTTTGTCAAAAGATGATGTCATCATCAGCCAATTACAGGCCATTTCTCAGCTCTTTTCGTCAGATCCCCTCTCAGGAGAGTTTTGTCAAGTTAGTGAATTAACTATTAGATAAAGAAAGTGGCCGCCGGTCGGGGAGAAATGTTTATTTGGTCAAAATTAGGCCAAAATCCCTTGGTGATGGACGTCAGGACATTTGTAAGGATAAAGAAATGTAATTTGGGACCAGCTGCTGGCTACTAAGGCTGAAATTATCCAGAGTCAAGCTGTATTTTCGTTTTGCGTGCAAAACGTCAGAAGGTGATTTTGTAATCCTGTTTCACTTTCCGAAGGGAATATTCAATGCGCTAAAAAAGGTATTACGTCTGGCGTCAGCCATGGAATGCGCTGACGGTGATAAATAAGATCGTGTTTACTTCGCCAGAAGCAATGGTGGAATTTCTCGGACAAAAAAAATAAAACCTCAGCGCTCGTCAAAAACCCTTTTAAAGGGCCTGTTTACATGGAGATAGGGTGACTCTCTTAGGAGGGTCACCCTTCTATAAGGGGTAAAAGATAGCCACCCTTTACATGCAAAGTCTTATCCCAAGGGCTATCGGGATTATTGAAATTTTGGCGCCAAGGGAGACAACTGCGCGGTCCCCCGCTAAGTACAAAACAACCAAAATGGCAGACAAGCAAAGTATTCCTCGCTGTTCATATCCTGAAGTTCTTTTCCCGGTTCCTGAACAATTTCAGGGCAAAAATCTTCGAGAAAAAATCCACCGCCATGCATCGGCGTATTTCTGTATTACATTGCAGATAGATCGGCCTCGAAGTCCACGCCGACTTAGTTTTGAATTCTTTAATGTACTTCAAGAGTATCTCCACCGCTTCCCGATGTCCATGGCCACTTCTTAGGCCTTTTTGTTACGGATTCAGACGCGAAGGACGCTTTTCGTTTTCCCTCTGACTTCTTGATTTTTCACGAGGCAAGCCCTCTTCCACATCTTTCCGAGTCGAGCGGCTTTCCCTCGTACTCTCGTCGACAACTGGTTCATGATCATCTAGGTCTTTGCGCGAAATGTCGGCACTGTTGTCCTTCGAACTGTTCCGAACTCTGTTCAAACAATTTGGCTACAACAGGACGGCTTTATACGCGCGTGAAGCCATTACAGAGTTTTCGCGGCAATCTGACAGTAATCCAATCCCACAAAAGTTTACCCTTTTAGGAGGGTGACCCTACCTCGAGCGTTTTACATGGCAAAAAGTGGCTCCCCCAGGAGGGTTACCCTACCAAGCAGATAGGGTGACCCTAAGCCCTGGGGTGACCCTACCTCTCATGTAAATCAAACGGGAAAATGCAATAGGCAAGGGTTACCCTTCTAAGAGGGTGCCTTATCTCCATGTAAACGGGCCCTAACATATGTAAATGTAAATTTATATTCGTGTAAGGTATCAGTATACCCCAAATGACAACGTCGCGTTGTCATTTGGGGTATACTGATACCTTACACGAATATAAATTTACATTTACATATGTTAGGGCCCGTTTACATGGAGATAGGCACCCTCTTAGAAGGGTAACCCTTGCCTATTGCATTTTCCCGTTTGATTTACATGAGAGGTAGGGTCACCCCAGGGCTAGGGTCACCCTATCTGCTTGGTAGGGTAACCCTCCTGGGGGAGCCAACTTTTTGCCATGTAAACGCTCGAGGTAGGGTCACCCTCCTAAAAGGGTAAACTTTTGTGGGATTGGATTACTGTCAGATTGCCGCGAAACTCTGTAATGGCTTCACGCGCGTATAAAGCCGTCCTGTTGTAGCCAAATTGTTTGAACAGAGTTCGGAACAGTTCGAAGGACAACAGTGCCGACATTTCGCGCAAAGACCTAGATGATCATGAACCAGTTGTCGACGAGAGTACGAGGGAAAGCCGCTCGACTCGGAAAGATGTGGAAGAGGGCTTGCCTCGTGAAAAATCAAGAAGTCAGAGGGAAAACGAAAAGCGTCCTTCGCGTCTGAATCCGTAACAAAAAGGCCTAAGAGTGGCCATGGACATCGGGAAGCGGTGGAGATACTCTTGAAGTACATTAAAGAATTCAAAACTAAGTCGGCGTGGACTTCGAGGCCGATCTATCTGCAATGTATACAGAAATACGCCGATGCATGGCGGTGGATTTTTCTCGAAGATTTTTGCCCTGAAATTGTTCAGGAACCGGGAAAAGAACTTCAGGATATGAACAGCGAGGAATACTTTGCTTGTCTGCCATTTTGGTTGTTTTGTACTTAGCGACCGCGCAGTTGTCTCCCTTGGCGCCAAATTTCAATAATCCCGATAGCCCTTGGGATAAGACTTTGCATGTAAAGGGTGGCTATCTTTTACCCCTTATAGAAGGGTGACCCTCCTAAGAGAGTCACCCTATCTCCATGTAAACAGGCCCTTTAAAAGGGTTTTTGACGAGCGCTGAGGTTTTATTTTTTTTGTCCGAGAAATTCCACCATTGCTTTCTGGCGAAGTAAACACGATCTTATTTATCACCGTCAGCGCATTCCATGGCTGACGCCAGACGTAATACCTTTTTTAGCGCATTGAATATTCCCTTCGGAAGTGAACAGGATTACAAAATCACCTTCTGACGTTTTGCACGCAAAACGAAAATACAGCTTGACTCTGGATAATTTCAGCCTTAGTAGCCAGCAGCTGGTCCCAAATTACATTTCTTTATCCTTACAAATGTCCTGACGTCCATCACCAAGGGATTTTGGCCTAATTTTGACCAAATAAACATTTCTCCCCGACCGGCGGCCACTTTCTTTATCTAATAGTTAATTCACTAACTTGACAAAACTCTCCTGAGAGGGGATCTGACGAAAAGAGCTGAGAAATGGCCTGTAATTGGCTGATGATGACATCATCTTTTGACAAAACGACAAAAAATAAACCGAAGGCAAACCATGAACCGCGCCCGCCTACGGCTGCGCGGTTATAATTTTTCACTGAATTACTCGTGCATGGCATATGTGGCATTCCAATAATATAAAATAAATAAATAAATAAATAAATAAATATACCATTTATTTGCCACATACAGAATTAACTGAATTAAAGGGCTAAAAATTTACAATCAATGAAAAATTAAAACTACTACTACTGTAAAAATAATAAAAGTATCTTAACGGGGTGATCATTTTGAGACATCTTCCGAAAATATTTACAGCAGAGCTGAGTTCGTCTTCTTTCAGGCCGCTAAGGTTGGTAGTATTAAGGGCATCTCAATAACTGTAGCATGGAAAGATAATATGTACAACCCTTTTTTGAATTGATTCCAGCTTATTTGAAAGAAATTCAGGAATATCTTTCCAGACTTGCACGCCGTATTCTAATATAGGCCTTATTAATGTCAGGTAAACTTTTTTGAGTATCCTTAGGGAATACACGTTCCACGTTACACGTTCAACTGGCTAAGATATTTGTCCCTTTTTGTCTAAAGGCGGCGAAACACGAGATACAAAAACCCTCAACTTGTCCCGCAACATTGTTTCGTTGCAAGTTTTTGTCGATGTTTCCCGTTTTTCACCTTGCGTGATCAACTTGTCGCGCAACAAAAACATTTGTTTCGGGTTGAAAAAAGTTGTTGCGAAAAGTAGAGCGCGGGTCTACTTTGAGCAACAAATTTTGGCCTTGTTGCTCGTTTTTCATCAAACTCACAACTTGTCGCGCAACAAATCTGCTCGTGCCGTAGCAAATCAACCAATCAGCGCGCCGCATTTCTTCAACCGGCAACAAATGTTTTTGTTGCCAGTCAAGTTGATCACGCAAGGTGAAAAACGGGAAACATCGACGAAAACTTGCAACGAAACAATGTTGCGCGACAAGTGAGGGTTTTTGTATCTCGTATTTCGCCGCCTTAAGGACTAATTAAATGAGGGCTGGGTTACATAAGAAATCGACCTCAATCGTGTCACCAATCGATTTGGTTCCCCTGTTTTCTGTCACAGCGAGTTGTCGACCCCCCCAAAAAACACCTTCAAACCCTTTAGTGTACAAAGAGCAATATAAAAAGAAATCAAAAATGCCATTTCTTTGTTCCTACTGTACTACAACAACAGGTGGGGAAAAATTTGCCACATCTTTTGTCTTCAAAAAAGGTTCATAAAGAAACTACACTCTTCTTCGATACATTTTCCTGTTTTCATTTTGACTGAATTCTGACAAAAAAATTCAGGCATTCTTACATTAATATGCAGACTTTCGACCCTTTTATTCCCAAAACTTCCATGTAGCGAGTGTATGGTGGGTCTTGAACAGTTTTCAAAAGATAAATTAAGAAAATGGACCTGGAAAGTTTTTTGCTTGAGAAATATCCAACTGGCTGTTTTCTATATTTTTCTTAAACCATAATCAAGGAAACGGGCTTGGTGTTGTTATGTTGCACAAACCAACATTTCCGGATTTCAAAGATGTAAATAATTTTTTTTTGCTTTAATGTCTGTACCTTTGCCAAAAGAACTTACAGTCCAAACATAACTAATTTATATCAATAGTTTGTTCTGTTTCTCAACACGCGAGTTGCGTTC
>JAHPZR010034233.1:0-25250 GCA_019787425.1 Platygyra sinensis
GCCTTGTTTTGAAATTACTATGATTTGATGAAAGTACGTACTCTTATGCGTAAATTTGTATGTGTACAGGAAAATGCACGGATTACACAGGCGCGTACAAATGTACGTGCGATCCTGGATACAGTGAGCCAAATTGCATGATCGACATTGATGAATGCGAGTCTTCCCCTTGCAAACAAGGTAAGTAAAATGTTACTCTTATTCTCCACAGGAGTTGGTTTGCAAGTAGGACAAAAGAAGAACTAAATGATGTTGGAAATTGAAGTGGACAGTGTAAATTAAATTCTAAATGTCCACAAGGGTGAACCCTACCGTACCGTTAGCGGTATAATGTAAGGTTTAAGGTATCTGCCTGATTTCTTTCTTTTTCTTTTTTATGCTGGTAAATTATTTATCCATATTGGGCCAACTTTTTTTGTGACAAAATCTCTGCGAGTATTTATCCGATTCACTTCAAATTTGGAACAGTTAAATATATATTTTTTATGGTGAATGTTTCTATTGTTTTAGATTTTTTGTTTTTTGTATTTTTGGCGGGAAAATGGCATCATTGACTTAAAGTAAATTTTCTAAATATATATTGTTAGAGATTTGATGTCTGTTGCTGAAAGACGATCTTGAAACAAACTCAGACTGAAAAAAAAGTTCTTCGATATCTTGATTCCATCTGGAGATATACTGAGTACAATTAAATTTGCATAAATTCTATTTTAGTAACAAATTTTGACATTGTAACAATTGTATCCCTTGATTGAAATAAGATATTTTGATATTTTTTTGGTTTAATGTTAGTTAAAGGCCTTCTTTCATCAGAGTCAAATAAATGTACAAAAATAAAAATTTTAAATTTTAAGTCCATTGTGTGACGTTATTTTCCCGCCAAGAAAATGTTGATAAACTAATACCACCAAATTTTGTATCTTAAAAGTATCAACAGTGTTTCCAATTTGAGCTTGTGAGGATAAAATGTTAAAAAAAAAAATTATTAAAGGTTGGCACAATTTGAAAAAAAAAATTACCACCGTGTTATTTTTTGAATTGTCGTTGTTGTTGTTTTTTCTATTAATTTATCCATACTAGGAGACTGCGTCGACCAGATAAATAATTACACTTGCCATTGCCAAGAGGGCTACTCTGGCCGTGATTGTGAAGTTGAAATCGACGAATGTCAGGCCTCTCCTTGCATTCATGGTAGTCATACTTTAATTGACGTAACCTATAATTCTGCAAAAAAAAAAAAAAGAAAAAAAAATGTTTTTTTTATTGAAATCAGTTGAATCTTAAGGTATTGAAGTTTTGTTATGAGAATTTCTGTTACTATAAGCATAAAAGTCGTTTTCCCAGAACGAGTTATTTTTGTAAAACACTTTAAATGAAATATGTAAAGAATTTTGCGCGAACTGAATTTGACTGCGAGTTAAGTTTTGGCTTTATGTTCCTGATGAACAGCGTCTCCTAGATCAAGCAATCAAACTTTGTCCGGCATTTCTTTAAACCTGTGAATTGGCCTCGTAGATCAGTTGCTTGCAGCTTGTGCTCTTCATCTTATTTTTGCCTTTGAGAGTGGATATCTTGAGAATGATTTGTCCAATTGAGCTGAAACTTTCAGGATTTGTTGTTCTGAACAAGTTTCCGTGTTTTAAGCATATAACTTTTCCATTCAGTGTATTTTGTCGAAGTTATGCATTGAAACGTATGCTGGATTTAAACGTGCTGCAACAATTTCATGTATTTTTAACTTTTAAAGGATCTCATTTTTAGTCTTGTAACAGCAAGCTATTTGTCTTCTTTTTAAGAGGGCAAAAATTGTTCTTTTTGATCAGTTCTTGTAGGAGCTATCTTTTCTCAAGTAAGCGCTAGGAATCTCCAACAGGTAGCACATTTAATACAGATTTAATGCTGTTTTTTTTTTTCAAAATCCCAAATTCACACGCAGTGTGCACGCTGAGTAATAAAATGAACAATAGTAGGGCAGATGGGCATTGCTATAGCTTTGCCTAGATTTGACAGTCTTGGACGTTCGGTGAAATCTATTTTTTTCTTTTTTTTTTGGTGGACAATTTTCCGTTCGATGTTGTACGTTTACCGAAAGAAAAAATTGAAAGAAAATCGATCGATTTAAAGTTTGAAGTTTCTTTGCAACATGCACCATTAAATTCCGTTATTTTAAGCCCTAAGTTTATCTGTACGGCTGTTTCAAATGCCTTTTGAAAGGTTAAGTCTTTTGCTAAATATGACTAAGATCCTTCGCCTCCGCTGACTCTTCTTTGCTATTTTTAACTTTAAACTCCTGAAGACCAAGTCGAATTGCATGCACCAATTTTCAAAACGCAGGGTTGTTTCCCGCACGCAGTATCTCTGAAACAAAGTCGGTGACCCCAATTTTTGGCATTTCTGACAGAAGTATTCATTACCTGACTGCAGTAAAAGTTTTAAGATAATCTATCACCTGAAAAATTTTCTCGCGAAAGTCCATAAGTGAGCGGTGTGGTCTAATGATGTTGTTTGATCACCATTTTGGATTCCACTTTGATCTCATATAGCCAGAACGTAGTTAACGTAAATTGAGGTAAAACGATCCAATTAAGATCAAAACAGAATGCAAGAAGTGTTCAATTTGCCATGCTGCTCATGAAAATCAGAAAGAAAAAAGAATACTTTTCTCAGATTTACGGTCTTTGGCCTCAGTTAGATGCCACAATGCGTTTGCTATATGCCAGTGTTAAATTAGAACGAAAGAGCTGTTATATTCTTGTTTTGTGGGGGTGGCGGGGGAAGAGAGTGAATGAACAGGTACTGGAAGTTTCCAAATGGAACAGTGAATTCGTTTTTATTCCATTGGTATACTTCAAAATAATGACAGTCACATAATAAACTGATATCTTTCTGGGTATTTTTTAGGAACATGTCTGGATATGATCAACGATTACACTTGTGTCTGTCCAACTGGTTATACTGGAAAAAGATGCGAAGAGAACATCAACGATTGCCTTTCTACTCCGTGCGGGAACGGTATGTTAAAGTCTAAGCCAAAAAAATATGTCATTAAGTCTATTTCAATTGTAGTTCTGGGTAGCTCGTAGAAACGGTTAGAATCCGAATGTAAACATTACTAATTTAATAAATTAATCAACTTTAGAGACTTTGCGTTTTATTTAGAAAAACACACCTTGACCCACACTTTGCATTGTATGTAAAGTAACTTTAGCCTTGTCAACTTTGAGATACGTCCAGAATTGAACGCTAATGAGATTCAAATTCCCCATGGTAAGCATCACAAAGTGTCCTCGTTGCTAAAAAGTTACCAAAACACACACACAATTCTGTCCAATATGAAGTAATATGAAAGTGTGGAATAACCTGCCAAACACGAAGTACTAGTTAAACGATACCTGCGTTCAGTCCTGGACATAAGTGTCAATTTTAAGATACCTGTGCCATGAGAAATTGTAGGTAACTCTATTCTTTGCGAGTTTACGAACAATCCGAAGGAATATTTAATTCATCGTTTAGGCGTTAGATTTCACGTGTAGTGTCACGTGACATCTGATGTAAACAAACCGGGAAAGTTCGGACATTCTTGTCAACCATGCACTCATGATGTGTACGAAGTTTTCAACTTCGCTTACTACCATTATTTTCCATCTGCTTTAAGTCTTTGTGTGAGAGGCGCAGTGCTTGTATTCTCTTTCGCCTTCTCGCGCTGTGTCTAACTGCGCCAGGAAAATGGAAGAACTTCACTGGATCGCCATTTGGGTTTCTTTTCCATGATTCAGGGTATCGGGAATCATTTTCACAAGTACCAAAAGCACATGTTTCTGTCAGAACACTACTTATCGAAAACGTGTGGTTGACTCAGAGATTGCTCTGTGGTTGACTAGAATGTCCGAGCTTTCCCGGTTTGTTTACATCGGAAGCCACGTGACACTACACGTGAAATCTAACGCCTAAATAGTGAATTGCCACACTTTTTCCGCTTTCAAATTTTTAACTTTGGGAGACTCTAAAGCGTTGCACTGACATGAAATTTTTCTGAATGAATGTAAACAGAAAAAAAAAAACCTGGAATGACTTGCATTGCAATCTAGTGGCATACTCTTTATCTTGGAAAACAAAGGTAACAGCAGCAGCAACAACGGCAACAACAATAACAACAACAACAACAACAACAACAGGAAAAGCAACGGCAACAGCAACAGCAACAGCAACAGCAACAGCAACAGCAACAGCAACAGCAACAGTAACAGCAACAGCAACAGCAACAGCAACAGCAACAGCAACAGCAACAGCAACAGCAACAGCAACAGCAACAGACAATATTTGATAGATATTCAAATTAAAATCGTAGGCAAAATAAATTACCCGGGATACTAGAAAACAAAACAAGCTGAATAGATGAAGGGGAAGGATTACCTATTTCTTGTATATCAATTCACGTTGCTTTGCAAAAAAATAAATCAGAATGTGTTTAGTGTTTTGTTTATCAAATAAAGTTATGTATGTATGTATGTATGTATGTATGTTTGTGTCGACCGTCTTAAAAAAGTGAATCTTATCTTTCATTACACATAGGAACTTGCATTGACCTTGTCAATAACTACACGTGTAACTGCGACGTTGGTTTTTCTGGTCTGCACTGCGACGTTGCAATCAAGAACTGTACCATTGACTCTTGCTACCCTAACGTGACCTGCTTTAAAACCAGCGAGACAATTAGCTGTGGGCCATGTCCAACTGGGTTGAGTGGCAATGGAAAGAATTGTGAAGGTGATTAAAGTGTATATGACACAAAAAAATATTTTCTGTTCATTTGAAAGGCCTTTCAAAATACAGAAGAATGGCGTTTTTCTTTTCGAAATGTCTATTTTTCGTTTTAGAGATATTAACGTTTTTCTATTATGCAAATTAGATCAGTGATGATGTCATAATACTGCAACTGAAAGGTTATAAAAACTGAATAAACGATATCTTTGGAAATATTAAATCAGTGTTCTTGAAACTTGGCACCATAAATGTTCAAGATAAATTTTCAGGATCCCTCAAAACAAAATATATCAAAAGTAATGAGCATTTCTTACCTTTGAAGGATCACTTGATGTAGGGATCATAACAAATTTTTGTTGCGTTCGTTGGTCTTTGAGCAGCGAGCTTCTCAAATTGGGCAATTTTCTATCCTTGCAACACTCAAATTTATGCGTTTTCCGGCTATGTTTGTTTTGAGCTCTAAAAAAATTTTTTGACGTATTTGCAAAAACTAAAGATTTACTAATGACCCAAGATAGTTCACCGAGAAAAGTTTGAGGAAAAACTTTTTTTCTGACCCGAAATTCGGCGGACCGCTTTTAGAGAGACTGCCACTATTAATAGTGCCATTAGTTACTTCGCATTGTTTTGAATTTGTTTGTTGAGTATTCTTTTTTTTTTTTTTTTTTTTTTTCTGTTTTAGACATTGACTACTCTACAGGTGCTAATTACGCATGTAGTAATGGTGGATCGTGTGTGGATGGAATCAGTAACTACTCATGTAGCTGCCTAGCAGGATATACGGGTGATCATTGTGAGAGAGGTAAGTTCGAGCTCGTGAGTAGTAGAGAGAGCATGCTAGGCGCCTTTTTTAAGAAGTTAGCGCGCGCGGGAAACTTCTTAATTGATGCGGAAAACCTCTAAGCAAGTAAGGTTCGATACCAACTAGATAAACAGGAAAAAAAAAAAACAGAAAAAAACAGATCAATAAAATCAGCATAAACGCCACTTTTTAATTCTTTTTTTTTTTTCTTCTTCCCTGAGCTCTTGTGGGTCTTTCGTTAATCGCGGGCCTCTTGACAGATTAGGAAGGTATCGTGTTTTCTAAATAAAAGCCCGCTTCCATCTAGCGAAGTCATTCATTGCAGTTCACTTGCATGAAAAAACTCTCGAGCTTTGGTTTATTCGAAGCGTTGTAAATCGTAAAAAATGGCTTTTTTGAATGTGTACGATCTACAAGCAGCCGTTGAACGGTTGAAATATTCCAGAATGTTGATCGAAACTAGACGAAATAAAAGCGTTTACTCGAGCTTTAACCGCAATATAAAATCATACTTTACACATGCCTTTACTGAAAACAATAAAAATAGTTTTATGTTAGTGTTTCCATAATTAGAACCCGAACCCCAAGCGAGCACCGAAAACAAGTAGTCACGAGAATCGTGACTTTTTATACACTGTAATAAGGGACGAGACAACGTTTAATAGCACATGCACCCACTCATGTTTCTTTGCGGCTAGTTGTGCTTATCTAGTTGTGTTTAACAATGTTTATCTAGTTGATATTGAAGCGTACTTGCTCAGACATGTTCTGCATAAATTAAGAAGTTTCACGCACACGCCAACTCTGCAACCTCGTTAACAGGCTCCCTTCCCTCTGCCTCCCTAGGTGGTTGAAAGAAAGATCCTTGAAATACCGTTTGATTACTTTTTTAATATTAATAGAATACTCATGCAAATGCTGTAATCTGATTGGCGGAATTCCTTTATTTATTGACTTAAAGTTTTTTTTTTTTTTTTTTTTTGAAAAAGCGAGATCTGAGATGGTGGATCAGAGATGAAGGGTAAAGTGATTTTTTTGACGGACAATGATGTCACTACCAACACAAAGGGGGGATCATCTTGTACAGCTAGCTAAAGGCCATCTGGTCAATGTACATTCCCCCCCCCCCCCCCCCCCTTAACAGAACGTAAGACAAGATAAGATTTCCATCCACCATCCCACTAAGCTGTACCACGGTGTTGGTATGAGTTGCCTTTTTTTAAGATTTGTGTCAATGTGTATCTTTACACTTCTTTTCTAGACATTGACGACTGTGTTAATCACACATGTAGCAATGGTGGATCGTGCATAGATGGTGTCAACAATTACTCGTGTATCTGTCTCGTTGGATTTACTGGATGTAACTGTGAGCTAGGTAGGTCGTTTTAATTTATGGTGGCACCTGTGTAACACTGACAACCAGGAGCCCATTACTAGGAGCCTGCAACTCCCATAATAAGCCTATGCAACGGCATTTTTACAGACCAGTCTATTATTAGATGTTTTTCCCGCGAAATAGGCCAATTCCAGTCTGCATGAGCACTCTTCGGAAAGGATAAAACCATGCGGTCTCACGTGAAAATGTCGACATGTCAACATTAGTCCGTGCTTGTGATTGCAATTTGTTACTGAGGTTCCTGTGAGGGGTCTGAATTCGAGATAAATTCAAACTTAAAATAGATCGGTCTGTGAAAACGCCGTGACAGGAATATGGGGTAGTTGCAGGCTCCTAGTGATGGGCTCCTGTGACAACTCAATGAAACACGCACCAGATGTTTGGCTTGGTTGAAGGGAAGTTAAAAGAAAAAATCGGGAAAAGTGCTTATAATTAACAGAGTTCTTCTTTTGAGATTGGTACTCACATTCGTTTTAACGGTATTGCTCTCCTGTATTTATCCTCCTTTGATCTGCGACCTTTTCTTTGTGGAAATCACACATGCAGTGGATCATGAGAGAATGGTTTCAACAGTTTCAGATATGTCCAAGATTGAAGACTAATGAGATTCAAATCCCTTATAATAAGCATCACAAAGTATACTCATTGGTAAAAGGTCACTAAAAAACGTACAATATGAAGTAATATGAAAATGTCAAATAACCCTGTCAAATACGGAAGTACTAATTAAATAATACTTGCGTTTAATCTTGGACATAACTGTATTAGAGCAGACATAACTGTGCCCACAACTTGGCACGCCTACAGTATTTACAGTCCGCAGGTTTGATTTAGTTTGAAGGGAATTAAGCTCAGAAGAGAATTTGAATGATTTTCACCGGATTGACATATTATTAAATATATCAAAAAGAGTCATAGTCTTTTGATCAATTTTATTCCGTTTGCAGACATTGACGAATGCGTTAACCACTCATGCAGTAATGGTGGATCGTGTAAGGATGGTGTCAACAGTTATTCTTGTAACTGCCTACTGGGGTTTACTGGAAGTAACTGCGAAACAGGTACACTCAAAAAAGTCTAGGCAGGCATTTGGGAGTATAGTCGATTTTAAGACTTTATTTATAGGGCAGAAGAGCAGCTCATTATAAAGCCATTAACGCATGCTCTGTAGACAATTTGTCAGTCTGCAACTATGAAATTTTGTCAACACGTTTACAAAACCAATAGCTCCCTCAACAAATTTTACTTTTTTTAGCTCGTCCTCTAATACAAATCTGAGATTCTACAAATAATCGCTTTTATAGAAAGCTAAACAAGACAGGGAACACAATAAAACAAACAATACACAAAAACAACAACTGAATATGAGAACGAAGGATAACCCAGTTGGTAATTTGCGGTCACCTACCATAGCTTTCTGGTATACGCTTTGAGCGAAATTTTGCAATGGTAGATACAATTCGAGTTTAAGCTGGTCATTTAAGGTGACTACCCCTGAAGCTTGTTCTTTCTATTGTTTCTCATTACTGTGAAACCAGCGGGTTTTTGTTTTGCCGTTGGAATGTCACGAGCCAATAGTGCACAAGATTAGTCACAACAACTGGACAACCAGGCCATTATCTTTATCGCACTTACATCGTCCATTCATCTCGTGATTTCTTTTACAGACATTGACGACTGTGTTAACCATTTATGCAGTAATGGTGGATCGTGCGAGGATGGTATCAACAGTTACTCTTGTAACTGCTTACTGGGATTTACTGGAAGTAACTGCGAAACAGGTACACTCAAAGAAGTCTAGACAGCAATCATGGGGATATATTCAATTTTAAGCCTACCCCTAAAGCTTGTGCTCTTTATTGTTTCCATTACTATGAAAGCAGTTGGTTTTTGTTTTGCCGTTGTAACGTCACAAACCAATAGTGCAAGATTAGTCACAACAACTAGGCCATTATCTTAATCGCACTTATATGGTGCATTCATCTCGTGATTTCTTTTACAGACATTGACGACTGTGTAAACCATTTATGCAGTAATGGTGGATCGTGCGAGGATGGTGTCAACAGTTACTCTTGTAACTGCCCACTGGGGTTTACTGGAAGTAACTGCGAAACAGGTACACTCAAAAACGTCTAGGTAGGAAACTTGGGAATACATTCGATTTTAAGATTCTTTTTTTATAGGACAGAACAGCTGCTCATTATAGCATTATTAACAAGTGCTCTGTTGTCACTCAGGAACTATGAAATTTTGTCAGCTCGATTACGAAGCCAAGAGCTCCCTAAAGGAATTTGACTTGTATGAACTCGTCCTTTAATGTAAATCAGATTCTACGATAGTCGCTTTAGAAAGCTAGACAAAACAGAAAAGACTATTAGGGACAAACAAAGCAGAAAAACAAGAACATCTGAATGAAGAAACGAAGGACACCCTGTTCGTAATTTGCGGTGGCTTACGATAGCATACGCTTTGAGGGATTTTGCATTGTTAGACTTAATTTGACTTTGAGCTGGTCATTTAAGGTGACTACCCCTGAAGCTTTTTGTTTTGTATTGTTTCTTATTACTATGAAACCAGTTGGTTTTTGGCACCGTCCGTCACGGAACATCGCAAATAATGTAAGATTAGGATACAACCACCGGGCAACTGGGCCATTATCTTTATCGCACTTATATCGTCCATTCATCTCGTGATTTCCTTTACAGACATTGACGACTGTGTTAATCATACATGCAGTAATGGTGGATCGTGTGAAGATCGAGTCAACAGCTATGCCTGTAACTGCGCTGAAGGATTTACTGGAGATTACTGTGAAACAGGTAAATTATTCTTTAACTGTTTGCCTTTCAAAGTTTGTTATAATTTTCCTTGACTTGGTTAATGGTTAAAAAGCTGCAAGGGAAATTTCATATTGTGTCGTTCTTGAGAATGCAATGTCCACAACCCCTTGTGTTTTACTCACGTTAACTTGAGGTTATCTGCATTCTTTTTTTTTTTTACTTTCAGACATTGACCATTGCATTAACCATACATGTCAGAACGGTGGGTCCTGTGTGGATGGTATTCACAATTACTCATGCAAATGCCCAACAGGATATACTGGTGGTAACTGTGAAACGGGTAAGTTATTTTCTGCTTTTCAAGTCGCTGTTATTTGTTTAGTTTAGAGAACTTATATTATTCGATCATCTTTACTTTATTGTACTTGACTCTTCTTAGTTTTGCTGTATTTCATTTCTAAACGTCAATCCTCTTTAGCCCTGTTTTGTTTGTACTTTCGTTTTTATATTCTTTTACAAGAATGGAGGGAAATTTTAAAATTGATTTAATAGTAATCAAACTTACTTGGCATGTAAAGCATTGAGACGTGTTTACTTTATTGATGACCACGTGCCAATCCTGACGTCAAGTAGGCCCCAATTTATGAGTATTTGCACTTTTCAGATTTTCGAGAAATTGCCCTTTGAAAACTTACTAGTCAAACCTACGTAAATGTAAAGTATTTAAACTTGTTTACTTTAATGATACGTCAGACATGACTTCATATCACCTTCAAATAATGCTAAATTGTTTGACCTCCAAAGCTCAACTCTACGAAAAGAAGGCCACTACTGGACTCGTGGCTCTAACTTTACAAATTTAATCACGGTTAGCAGCTTTTAAAGTTGTCAAAACGGTGTCAACTGGCCTTTTTTTTCTAATAGTATCAGTTCCAGAGCTTTTAGACTTGCAGTGTCTTTTGATCTGTTTTATTCCGTTGGCAGACATTGACAACTGTGTTTTGCGCCTTTACTCTCCAAACAGTATATTATTAAGTTTCTTTAAAACTTAATACCCTGTTTTGTCATAAATTGCAAAGCCTAGGAAACATACATTAGAAACATTGCATCGTATGTATGTTAAAAGAAACTTCGTTTGTTCCATTGCATTTGCATGGTTTCTGGCATGGAGACGATAAAATGCATCTTTAAAATCATCATAATATATTTTGTCCTTTAGGATTAGCATCATCTTCGGTATCTCAACATGCGACAACAACACATACACTGACTTCTTCCAAGGGCAGTACAGCAACTGTTACGTCACCTACAAGTATACTGACAAGAACATCCCCTGCAACAAGCAGCACATCGCAAGAAATTAGAATCACGCGTGTCGCGTCATTTAATAGAGTGTCTGCCACATCGTCGTCCGCAGTTACAGATATTTCTTCATCTGATAAGGAATCCACAACTAACAATATCCAACCAACACTCAGCAACCAGAAAACAAGTAATGATATTTTCTGTTGCTTGACAAGCATGAGCACGCTGAATGATCAGAGTCCTTAACTAGTACTGTCGAAGTTTTCTGGGATAAACGTCGCAGAAGTCCTTTTTGATGCTTTTCAAAGAAAACCGTCTGAGCTTGCGCTGTGTATGTGAATGGCCGTCGTTTAAATAACAAAACAAACAAACAAACAAACAAACAAAAAAGCAGGTTAATTAACTGTAAAGACGCCGCACTGATAAGCAAATTGTATTGAATGACCCTGAAGTATCCCGAAATTTGTAAAGTTAATTATATATATATATATATAGTATAATATTATAGTATATATATATATATATATATATATACTATATATTATATATATATAGATCTATCTATATTGACGCACACGACATTATTTGATTTTGGAGGCTTTTCTTTCCTCTAATTTTACGCTTACGCGCCCTTAGGCATTATGTCAAGAGAGAATAATACGCAAAAGATAAAGCATCAAGGAACATCCATTCTAGAAAGACTTAGACCCCCGGTGTTCGTCAGATGCCGTTGAGTCAGTCACACATCAGTCAGTCTATCAATCAATCAATCAATCAATCAATCAATCAATCAACCAATCAATCCAATCAATCTTTCAATCTATCTATCTATCTATCTCTGTCTGTTTGTCAGACAGACAACAGACAGAGATAGATGATAGATAGATTGAAAGATTGATTGATTGATTGGTTGATTGATTGATTGATTGATTGATTGATTGATTGATAGACTGTAATGTGGTGACTGACCTCAACGGCATCGTGACGACCTCACCGGGGTGTAAGTCTTTTCTAGAAATGGATGGTTCCTTGATGCTTTATACTCTTTGCGTATTTATTCTCTCTTGGGACCATAATGCCCTAAGGGCGCGTAAGCGCGGTAAATTAGGAGAAGAAAGCCTCCAAAACAATAATAGTCGTGTGCGTCATATTATTATAGATGATATATATATATATATATATATATATATATATATTATATATATATTACTATATATATCTATATTATATATATATATACATTAACTTTACAATTTCGGGATACTTCAGGGTCATATCAATACAATTTGCTTATTCAGTGCGGTCGGTCCTTTACAGTTTAATTTACCTGCTTTGTTTTGTTTGTTTTGTTTTGTTTTTGTTTGTTTTGGTTATTTTAAACGAACGGCCCCCATTTCACAATACACAGGCGCAAGCTCAGAAACGGTTTTTCTTTGAAAGCATCAAAAAGGACTTCTGCGAACCTGTTTATCCCCAGAAAACTTCGACAGTACTAGTTAAGGACTCTGATCATTCAGCGTGCTCATGCTTGTCAAGCACACAGAAAATATCATTACTTGTTTTCTGGTTTGCTGAGTGTTGGTTGGATATTGTTAGTTGTGGATTCCTTATCAGATGAAGAAATATCTGTAACTGCGGACGACGATGTGGCAGACACTCTATTAAATGACGCGACACGCGTGATTCTAATTTCTTGCGATGTGCTGCTTGTTGCAGGGGATGTTCTTGTCAGTATACTTGTAGGTGACGTAACAGTTGCTGTACTGCCCTTGGAAGAAGTCAGTGTATGTGTTGTTGTCGCATGTTGAGATACCGAAGATGATGCTAATCCTAAAGGACAAAATATATTATGATGATTTTAAAGATGCATTTTATCGTCTCCATGCCAGAAACCATGCAAATGCAATGGAACAAACGAAGTTTCTTTTAACATACATACGATGCAATGTTTCTAATGTATGTTTCCTAGGCTTTGCAATTTATGACAAAACAGGGTATTAAGTTTTAAAGAAACTTAATAATATACTGTTTGGAGAGTAAAGGCGCAAAACACAGTTGTCAATGTCTGCCAACGGAATAAAACAGATCAAAAGACACTGCAAGTCTAAAAGCTCTGGAACTGATACTATTAGAAAAAAAAGGCCAGTTGACACCGTTTTGACAACTTTAAAAGCTGCTAACCGTGATTAAATTTGTAAAGTTAGAGCCACGAGTCCAGTAGTGGCCTTCTTTTCGTAGAGTTGAGCTTTGGAGGTCAAACAATTTAGCATTATTTGAAGGTGATATGAAGTCATGTCTGACGTATCATTAAAGTAAACAAGTTTAAATACTTTACATTTACGTAGGTTTGACTAGTAAGTTTTCAAAGGGCAATTTCTCGAAAATCTGAAAAGTGCAAATACTCATAAATTGGGGCCTACTTGACGTCAGGATTGGCACGTGGTCATCAATAAAGTAAACACGTCTCAATGCTTTACATGCCAAGTAAGTTTGATTACTATTAAATCAATTTTAAAATTTCCCTCCATTCTTGTAAAAGAATATAAAAACGAAAGTACAAACAAAACAGGGCTAAAGAGGATTGACGTTTAGAAATGAAATACAGCAAAACTAAGAAGAGTCAAGTACAATAAAGTAAAGATGATCGAATAATATAAGTTCTCTAAACTAAACAAATAACAGCGACTTGAAAAGCAGAAAATAACTTACCCGTTTCACAGTTACCACCAGTATATCCTGTTGGGCATTTGCATGAGTAATTGTGAATACCATCCACACAGGACCCACCGTTCTGACATGTATGGTTAATGCAATGGTCAATGTCTGAAAGTAAAAAAAAAAAAGAATGCAGATAACCTCAAGTTAACGTGAGTAAAACACAAGGGGTTGTGGACATTGCATTCTCAAGAACGACACAATATGAAATTTCCCTTGCAGCTTTTTAACCATTAACCAAGTCAAGGAAAATTATAACAAACTTTGAAAGGCAAACAGTTAAAGAATAATTTACCTGTTTCACAGTAATCTCCAGTAAATCCTTCAGCGCAGTTACAGGCATAGCTGTTGACTCGATCTTCACACGATCCACCATTACTGCATGTATGATTAACACAGTCGTCAATGTCTGTAAAGGAAATCACGAGATGAATGGACGATATAAGTGCGATAAAGATAATGGCCCAGTTGCCCGGTGGTTGTATCCTAATCTTACATTATTTGCGATGTTCCGTGTCGGACGGTGCCAAAAACCAACTGGTTTCATAGTAATAAGAAACAATACAAAACAAAAAGCTTCAGGGGTAGTCACCTTAAATGACCAGCTCAAAGTCAAATTAAGTCTAACAATGCAAAATCCCTCAAAGCGTATGCTATCGTAAGCCACCGCAAATTACGAACAGGGTGTCCTTCGTTTCTTCATTCAGATGTTCTTGTTTTTCTGCTTTGTTTGTCCCTAATAGTCTTTTCTGTTTTGTCTAGCTTTCTAAAGCGACTATCGTAGAATCTGATTTACATTAAAGGACGAGTTCATACAAGTCAAATTCCTTTAGGGAGCTCTTGGCTTCGTAATCGAGCTGACAAAATTTCATAGTTCCTGAGTGACAACAGAGCACTTGTTAATAATGCTATAATGAGCAGCTGTTCTGTCCTATAAAAAAAGAATCTTAAAATCGAATGTATTCCCAAGTTTCCTACCTAGACGTTTTTGAGTGTACCTGTTTCGCAGTTACTTCCAGTAAACCCCAGTGGGCAGTTACAAGAGTAACTGTTGACACCATCCTCGCACGATCCACCATTACTGCATAAATGGTTTACACAGTCGTCAATGTCTGTAAAAGAAATCACGAGATGAATGCACCATATAAGTGCGATTAAGATAATGGCCTAGTTGTTGTGACTAATCTTGCACTATTGGTTTGTGACGTTACAACGGCAAAACAAAAACCAACTGCTTTCATAGTAATGGAAACAATAAAGAGCACAAGCTTTAGGGGTAGGCTTAAAATTGAATATATCCCCATGATTGCTGTCTAGACTTCTTTGAGTGTACCTGTTTCGCAGTTACTTCCAGTAAATCCCAGTAAGCAGTTACAAGAGTAACTGTTGATACCATCCTCGCACGATCCACCATTACTGCATAAATGGTTAACACAGTCGTCAATGTCTGTAAAAGAAATCACGAGATGAATGGACGATGTAAGTGCGATAAAGATAATGGCCTGGTTGTCCAGTTGTTGTGACTAATCTTGTGCACTATTGGCTCGTGACATTCCAACGGCAAAACAAAAACCCGCTGGTTTCACAGTAATGAGAAACAATAGAAAGAACAAGCTTCAGGGGTAGTCACCTTAAATGACCAGCTTAAACTCGAATTGTATCTACCATTGCAAAATTTCGCTCAAAGCGTATACCAGAAAGCTATGGTAGGTGACCGCAAATTACCAACTGGGTTATCCTTCGTTCTCATATTCAGTTGTTGTTTTTGTGTATTGTTTGTTTTATTGTGTTCCCTGTCTTGTTTAGCTTTCTATAAAAGCGATTATTTGTAGAATCTCAGATTTGTATTAGAGGACGAGCTAAAAAAAGTAAAATTTGTTGAGGGAGCTATTGGTTTTGTAAACGTGTTGACAAAATTTCATAGTTGCAGACTGACAAATTGTCTACAGAGCATGCGTTAATGGCTTTATAATGAGCTGCTCTTCTGCCCTATAAATAAAGTCTTAAAATCGACTATACTCCCAAATGCCTGCCTAGACTTTTTTGAGTGTACCTGTTTCGCAGTTACTTCCAGTAAACCCCAGTAGGCAGTTACAAGAATAACTGTTGACACCATCCTTACACGATCCACCATTACTGCATGAGTGGTTAACGCATTCGTCAATGTCTGCAAACGGAATAAAATTGATCAAAAGACTATGACTCTTTTTGATATATTTAATAATATGTCAATCCGGTGAAAATCATTCAAATTCTCTTCTGAGCTTAATTCCCTTCAAACTAAATCAAACCTGCGGACTGTAAATACTGTAGGCGTGCCAAGTTGTGGGCACAGTTATGTCTGCTCTAATACAGTTATGTCCAAGATTAAACGCAAGTATTATTTAATTAGTACTTCCGTATTTGACAGGGTTATTTGACATTTTCATATTACTTCATATTGTACGTTTTTTAGTGACCTTTTACCAATGAGTATACTTTGTGATGCTTATTATAAGGGATTTGAATCTCATTAGTCTTCAATCTTGGACATATCTGAAACTGTTGAAACCATTCTCTCATGATCCACTGCATGTGTGATTTCCACAAAGAAAAGGTCGCAGATCAAAGGAGGATAAATACAGGAGAGCAATACCGTTAAAACGAATGTGAGTACCAATCTCAAAAGAAGAACTCTGTTAATTATAAGCACTTTTCCCGATTTTTTCTTTTAACTTCCCTTCAACCAAGCCAAACATCTGGTGCGTGTTTCATTGAGTTGTCACAGGAGCCCATCACTAGGAGCCTGCAACTACCCCATATTCCTGTCACGGCGTTTTCACAGACCGATCTATTTTAAGTTTGAATTTATCTCGAATTCAGACCCCTCACAGGAACCTCAGTAACAAATTGCAATCACAAGCACGGACTAATGTTGACATGTCGACATTTTCACGTGAGACCGCATGGTTTTATCCTTTCCGAAGAGTGCTCATGCAGACTGGAATTGGCCTATTTCGCGGGAAAAACATCTAATAATAGACTGGTCTGTAAAAATGCCGTTGCATAGGCTTATTATGGGAGTTGCAGGCTCCTAGTAATGGGCTCCTGGTTGTCAGTGTTACACAGGTGCCACCATAAATTAAAACGACCTACCTAGCTCACAGTTACATCCAGTAAATCCAACGAGACAGATACACGAGTAATTGTTGACACCATCTATGCACGATCCACCATTGCTACATGTGTGATTAACACAGTCGTCAATGTCTAGAAAAGAAGTGTAAAGATACACATTGACACAAATCTTAAAAAAAGGCAACTCATACCAACACCGTGGTACAGCTTAGTGGGATGGTGGATGGAAATCTTATCTTGTCTTACGTTCTGTTAAGGGGGGGGGGGGGGGGGGGAATGTACATTGACCAGATGGCCTTTAGCTAGCTGTACAAGATGATCCCCCCTTTGTGTTGGTAGTGACATCATTGTCCGTCAAAAAAATCACTTTACCCTTCATCTCTGATCCACCATCTCAGATCTCGCTTTTTCAAAAAAAAAAAAAAAAAAAACTTTAAGTCAATAAATAAAGGAATTCCGCCAATCAGATTACAGCATTTGCATGAGTATTCTATTAATATTAAAAAAGTAATCAAACGGTATTTCAAGGATCTTTCTTTCAACCACCTAGGGAGGCAGAGGGAAGGGAGCCTGTTAACGAGGTTGCAGAGTTGGCGTGTGCGTGAAACTTCTTAATTTATGCAGAACATGTCTGAGCAAGTACGCTTCAATATCAACTAGATAAACATTGTTAAACACAACTAGATAAGCACAACTAGCCGCAAAGAAACATGAGTGGGTGCATGTGCTATTAAACGTTGTCTCGTCCCTTATTACAGTGTATAAAAAGTCACGATTCTCGTGACTACTTGTTTTCGGTGCTCGCTTGGGGTTCGGGTTCTAATTATGGAAACACTAACATAAAACTATTTTTATTGTTTTCAGTAAAGGCATGTGTAAAGTATGATTTTATATTGCGGTTAAAGCTCGAGTAAACGCTTTTATTTCGTCTAGTTTCGATCAACATTCTGGAATATTTCAACCGTTCAACGGCTGCTTGTAGATCGTACACATTCAAAAAAGCCATTTTTTACGATTTACAACGCTTCGAATAAACCAAAGCTCGAGAGTTTTTTCATGCAAGTGAACTGCAATGAATGACTTCGCTAGATGGAAGCGGGCTTTTATTTAGAAAACACGATACCTTCCTAATCTGTCAAGAGGCCCGCGATTAACGAAAGACCCACAAGAGCTCAGGGAAGAAGAAAAAAAAAAAAGAATTAAAAAGTGGCGTTTATGCTGATTTTATTGATCTGTTTTTTTTCTGTTTTTTTTTTTTCCTGTTTATCTAGTTGGTATCGAACCTTACTTGCTTAGAGGTTTTCCGCATCAATTAAGAAGTTTCCCGCGCGCGCTAACTTCTTAAAAAAGGCGCCTAGCATGCTCTCTCTACTACTCACGAGCTCGAACTTACCTCTCTCACAATGATCACCCGTATATCCTGCTAGGCAGCTACATGAGTAGTTACTGATTCCATCCACACACGATCCACCATTACTACATGCGTAATTAGCACCTGTAGAGTAGTCAATGTCTAAAACAGAAAAAAAAAAAAAAAAAAAAAAAGAATACTCAACAAACAAATTCAAAACAATGCGAAGTAACTAATGGCACTATTAATAGTGGCAGTCTCTCTAAAAGCGGTCCGCCGAATTTCGGGTCAGAAAAAAAGTTTTTCCTCAAACTTTTCTCGGTGAACTATCTTGGGTCATTAGTAAATCTTTAGTTTTTGCAAATACGTCAAAAAATTTTTTTAGAGCTCAAAACAAACATAGCCGGAAAACGCATAAATTTGAGTGTTGCAAGGATAGAAAATTGCCCAATTTGAGAAGCTCGCTGCTCAAAGACCAACGAACGCAACAAAAATTTGTTATGATCCCTACATCAAGTGATCCTTCAAAGGTAAGAAATGCTCATTACTTTTGATATATTTTGTTTTGAGGGATCCTGAAAATTTATCTTGAACATTTATGGTGCCAAGTTTCAAGAACACTGATTTAATATTTCCAAAGATATCGTTTATTCAGTTTTTATAACCTTTCAGTTGCAGTATTATGACATCATCACTGATCTAATTTGCATAATAGAAAAACGTTAATATCTCTAAAACGAAAAATAGACATTTCGAAAAGAAAAACGCCATTCTTCTGTATTTTGAAAGGCCTTTCAAATGAACAGAAAATATTTTTTTGTGTCATATACACTTTAATCACCTTCACAATTCTTTCCATTGCCACTCAACCCAGTTGGACATGGCCCACAGCTAATTGTCTCGCTGGTTTTAAAGCAGGTCACGTTAGGGTAGCAAGAGTCAATGGTACAGTTCTTGATTGCAACGTCGCAGTGCAGACCAGAAAAACCAACGTCGCAGTTACACGTGTAGTTATTGACAAGGTCAATGCAAGTTCCTATGTGTAATGAAAGATAAGATTCACTTTTTTAAGACGGTCGACACAAACATACATACATACATACATACATACATAACTTTATTTGATAAACAAAACACTAAACACATTCTGATTTATTTTTTTGCAAAGCAACGTGAATTGATATACAAGAAATAGGTAATCCTTCCCCTTCATCTATTCAGCTTGTTTTGTTTTCTTAGTATCCCGGGTAATTTATTTTGCCTACGATTTTAATTTGAATATCTATCAAATATTGTCTGTTGCTGTTGCTGTTGCTGTTGCTGTTGCTGTTGCTGTTGCTGTTGCTGTTGCTGTTGCTGTTGCTGTTACTGTTGCTGTTGCTGTTGCTGTTGCTGTTGCTGTTGCTGTTGCTGTTGCTGTTGCCGTTGCTTTTCCTGTTGTTGTTGTTGTTGTTGTTGTTATTGTTGTTGCCGTTGTTGCTGCTGCTGTTACCTTTGTTTTCCAAGATAAAGAGTATGCCACTAGATTGCAATGCAAGTCATTCCAGGTTTTTTTTTTTCTGTTTACATTCATTCAGAAAAATTTCATGTCAGTGCAACGCTTTAGAGTCTCCCAAAGTTAAAAATTTGAAAGCGGAAAAAGTGTGGCAATTCACTATTTAGGCGTTAGATTTCACGTGTAGTGTCACGTGGCTTCCGATGTAAACAAACCGGGAAAGCTCGGACATTCTAGTCAACCACAGAGCAATCTCTGAGTCAACCACACGTTTTCGATAAGTAGTGTTCTGACAGAAACATGTGCTTTTGGTACTTGTGAAAATGATTCCCGATACCCTGAATCATGGAAAAGAAACCCAAATGGCGATCCAGTGAAGTTCTTCCATTTTCCTGGCGCAGTTAGACACAGCGCGAGAAGGCGAAAGAGAATACAAGCACTGCGCCTCTCACACAAAGACTTAAAGCAGATGGAAAATAATGGTAGTAAGCGAAGTTGAAAACTTCGTACACATCATGAGTGCATGGTTGACAAGAATGTCCGAACTTTCCCGGTTTGTTTACATCAGATGTCACGTGACACTACACGTGAAATCTAACGCCTAAACGATGAATTAAATATTCCTTCGGATTGTTCGTAAACTCGCAAAGAATAGAGTTACCTACAATTTCTCATGGCACAGGTATCTTAAAATTGACACTTATGTCCAGGACTGAACGCAGGTATCGTTTAACTAGTACTTCGTGTTTGGCAGGTTATTCCACACTTTCATATTACTTCATATTGGACAGAATTGTGTGTGTGTTTTGGTAACTTTTTAGCAACGAGGACACTTTGTGATGCTTACCATGGGGAATTTGAATCTCATTAGCGTTCAATTCTGGACGTATCTCAAAGTTGACAAGGCTAAAGTTACTTTACATACAATGCAAAGTGTGGGTCAAGGTGTGTTTTTCTAAATAAAACGCAAAGTCTCTAAAGTTGATTAATTTATTAAATTAGTAATGTTTACATTCGGATTCTAACCGTTTCTACGAGCTACCCAGAACTACAATTGAAATAGACTTAATGACATATTTTTTTGGCTTAGACTTTAACATACCGTTCCCGCACGGAGTAGAAAGGCAATCGTTGATGTTCTCTTCGCATCTTTTTCCAGTATAACCAGTTGGACAGACACAAGTGTAATCGTTGATCATATCCAGACATGTTCCTAAAAAATACCCAGAAAGATATCAGTTTATTATGTGACTGTCATTATTTTGAAGTATACCAATGGAATAAAAACGAATTCACTGTTCCATTTGGAAACTTCCAGTACCTGTTCATTCACTCTCTTCCCCCGCCACCCCCACAAAACAAGAATATAACAGCTCTTTCGTTCTAATTTAACACTGGCATATAGCAAACGCATTGTGGCATCTAACTGAGGCCAAAGACCGTAAATCTGAGAAAAGTATTCTTTTTTCTTTCTGATTTTCATGAGCAGCATGGCAAATTGAACACTTCTTGCATTCTGTTTTGATCTTAATTGGATCGTTTTACCTCAATTTACGTTAACTACGTTCTGGCTATATGAGATCAAAGTGGAATCCAAAATGGTGATCAAACAACATCATTAGACCACACCGCTCACTTATGGACTTTCGCGAGAAAATTTTTCAGGTGATAGATTATCTTAAAACTTTTACTGCAGTCAGGTAATGAATACTTCTGTCAGAAATGCCAAAAATTGGGGTCACCGACTTTGTTTCAGAGATACTGCGTGCGGGAAACAACCCTGCGTTTTGAAAATTGGTGCATGCAATTCGACTTGGTCTTCAGGAGTTTAAAGTTAAAAATAGCAAAGAAGAGTCAGCGGAGGCGAAGGATCTTAGTCATATTTAGCAAAAGACTTAACCTTTCAAAAGGCATTTGAAACAGCCGTACAGATAAACTTAGGGCTTAAAATAACGGAATTTAATGGTGCATGTTGCAAAGAAACTTCAAACTTTAAATCAATCGATTTTCTTTCAATTTTTTCTTTCGGTAAACGTACAACATCGAACGGAAAATTGTCCACAAAAAAAAAAGAAAAAAATAGATTTCACCGAACGTCCAAGACTGTCAAATCTAGGCAAAGCTATAGCAATGCCCATCTGCCCTACTATTGTTCATTTTATTACTCAGCGTGCACACTGCGTGTGAATTTGGGATTTTGAAAAAAAAAAAACAGCATTAAATCTGTATTAAATGTGCTACCTGTTGGAGATTCCTAGCGCTTACTTGAGAAAAGATAGCTCCTACAAGAACTGATCAAAAAGAACAATTTTTGCCCTCTTAAAAAGAAGACAAATAGCTTGCTGTTACAAGACTAAAAATGAGATCCTTTAAAAGTTAAAAATACATGAAATTGTTGCAGCACGTTTAAATCCAGCATACGTTTCAATGCATAACTTCGACAAAATACACTGAATGGAAAAGTTATATGCTTAAAACACGGAAACTTGTTCAGAACAACAAATCCTGAAAGTTTCAGCTCAATTGGACAAATCATTCTCAAGATATCCATTCTCAAAGGCAAAAATAAGATGAAGAGCACAAGCTGCAAGCAACTGATCTACGAGGCCAATTCACAGGTTTAAAGAAATGCCGGACAAAGTTTGATTGCTTGATCTAGGAGACGCTGTTCATCAGGAACATAAAGCCAAAACTTAACTCGCAGTCAAATTCAGTTCGCGCAAAATTCTTTACATAATTTCATTTAAAGTGTTTTACAAAAATAACTCGTTCTGGGAAAACGACTTTTATGCTTATAGTAACAGAAATTCTCATAACAAAACTTCAATACCTTAAGATTCAACTGATTTCAATAAAAAAAACATTTTTTTTTCTTTTTTTTTTTTTTGCAGAATTATAGGTTACGTCAATTAAAGTATGACTACCATGAATGCAAGGAGAGGCCTGACATTCGTCGATTTCAACTTCACAATCACGGCCAGAGTAGCCCTCTTGGCAATGGCAAGTGTAATTATTTATCTGGTCGACGCAGTCTCCTAGTATGGATAAATTAATAGAAAAAACAACAACAACGACAATTCAAAAAATAACACGGTGGTAATTTTTTTTTTCAAATTGTGCCAACCTTTAATAATTTTTTTTTTTTAACATTTTATCCTCACAAGCTCAAATTGGAAACACTGTTGATACTTTTAAGATACAAAATTTGGTGGTATTAGTTTATCAACATTTTCTTGGCGGGAAAATAACGTCACACAATGGACTTAAAATTTAAAATTTTTATTTTTGTACATTTATTTGACTCTGATGAAAGAAGGCCTTTAACTAACATTAAACCAAAAAAATATCAAAATATCTTATTTCAATCAAGGGATACAATTGTTACAATGTCAAAATTTGTTACTAAAATAGAATTTATGCAAATTTAATTGTACTCAGTATATCTCCAGATGGAATCAAGATATCGAAGAACTTTTTTTTCAGTCTGAGTTTGTTTCAAGATCGTCTTTCAGCAACAGACATCAAATCTCTAACAATATATATTTAGAAAATTTACTTTAAGTCAATGATGCCATTTTCCCGCCAAAAATACAAAAAACAAAAAATCTAAAACAATAGAAACATTCACCATAAAAAATATATATTTAACTGTTCCAAATTTGAAGTGAATCGGATAAATACTCGCAGAGATTTTGTCACAAAAAAAGTTGGCCCAATATGGAAAAATAATTTACCAGCATAAAAAAGAAAAAGAAAGAAATCAGGCAGATACCTTAAACCTTACATTATACCCTAACGGTACGGTAGGGTTCACCCTTGTGGACATTTAGAATTTAATTTACACTGTCCACTTCAATTTCCAACATCATTTAGTTCTTCTTTTGTCCTACTTGCAAACCAACTCCTGTGGAGAATAAGAGTAACATTTTACTTACCTTGTTTGCAAGGGGAAGACTCGCATTCATCAATGTCGATCATGCAATTTGGCTCACTGTATCCAGGATCGCACGTACATTTGTACGCGCCTGTGTAATCCGTGCATTTTCCTGTACACATACAAATTTACGCATAAGAGTACGTACTTTCATCAAATCATAGTAATTTCAAAACAAGGCTGTTTACTGTTAAATAGGAGCCAGGCTTTGGTAAATACCAAACCGCGTAGTGGAATATTCCTATGTAAATATTTTTCAAGCGTTTTCCTATAACTATACTGATTTACGACCGAATGAAAGAGAAATGTTTTGGTCACTGTCGCAAAGCATGATGATCATGTATGTTCTTTTTTGTAAATAACATGGACATCTCTAGATAACTAATACGTGTTGGCCGCCACGGAGACTACTACTTACATACATAAATCCACTTCGTGCTTTAATGGCTCATCAGTCTTTTGGGCATCACAAACAAGCATATTGAAATTGAAATCTCTAGCTAATTGCCGTCTATCGTTAATATTTATTCCATCAATTGTAAGTCTATGAACTTCAGCTGTTGTTGTTATGGTTCTTGTTGTTGTTAATGCGCTCGTTGTTGTTCTTGTTCTTCTCCTTGTCACCTGTGCATTTGTTTGGTTATAATCAGAGGAAAGTAGCAGCTGAAGAACTGTTTTATGAAGCTAATAAAGGAGGATCACCTATCATTTACCAAAATAAGCTGTAGGCGAAGAGAGCATCGCCGGTAGCAAGCTTTATACATTCAAATTCTCAATCAGCTCGCAGGTTCGAATTCGATTCATGACCTGGTTTGACATCGCTACTGCATGAATTGCGTGTGCAAGTGGAGATATGTAGCAAAAAAGGGGAAAAAAGGTGTATAATACAGGTGGCTAATTTATAAGTGCCCAGCCTTGTTTTGAAATTACTATGATTTGATGAAAGTACGTACTCTTATGCGTAAATTTGTATGTGTACAGGAAAATGCACGGATTACACAGGCGCGTACAAATGTACGTGCGATCCTGGATACAGTGGGCCAAATTGCATGATCGACATTGATGAATGCGAGTCTTCCCCTTGCAAACAAGGTAAGTAAAATGTTACTCTTATTCTCCACAGGAGTTGGTTTGCAAGTAGGACAAAAGAAGAACTAAATGATGTTGGAAATTGAAGTGGACAGTGTAAATTAAATTCTAAATGTCCACAAGGGTGAACCCTACCGTACCGTTAGTCCTTGTATAATGTAAGGTTTAAGGTATCTGCCTGATTTCTTTCTTTTTCTTTTTTATGCTGGTAAATTATTTATCCATATTGGGCCAACTTTTTTTGTGACAAAATCTCTGCGAGTATTTATCTGATTCACTTCAAATTTGGAACAGTTAAATATATATTTTTTATGGTGAATGTTTCTATTGTTTTAGATTTTTTGTTTTTTGTATTTTTGGCGGGAAAATGGCATCATTGACTTAAAGTAAATTTTCTAAATATATATTGTTAGAGATTTGATGTCTGTTGCTGAAAGACGATCTTGAAACAAACTCAGACTGAAAAAAAAGTTCTTCGATATCTTGATTCCATCTGGAGATA
>JAHPZR010034236.1:0-2500 GCA_019787425.1 Platygyra sinensis
CATTATAGAAGATTCAAGGAGACTGAGATAAAGTAAAACACAAGGCAAACAAGTTTTAGTTCGAGTCAGTCAAGAAGCTCCAAATATTGGAGGTTCAAGGAATAATCATGTTTGTCTTATCACCTCGTGAAGAAGGAACTTAATAGAGGGGGAAGCTTATTAAAAAGGATATTCTAGAGAGAGGTTTATCAGAGAGGAGACCTTCCTAAAAGAGAAGGCGTTGGTCGTGATAGACCGTTTACGTTCATTCTGAAAACCCACTAGCTAACTACTGACACACGTGAGTGCCAGTCAGCTCCAGATTAATTGTAAGGCATCTTTATGCATGGGCTTGCCAATGGAAAATAGGTATTAACACAAGAGAATAAAGGGTATAGAGATTTAATTTTCCATATAGGCCATATTCAAAAGGTTTTCCCTATCACGTATTTCTTTGACATAGTACTAGCTCCTTCTGCGAATATATTGCGCTGTTGGTTTTGTGAAAACTGATGCACGTATATATGATGTCGCTTGGGCTGCGCACGTGACTGATCCTCCTAGGATTTTTGAAGTCCGAAGTTGTCTAAAAATAACTTGAGAGCGATCACTTTGGGCATAAGGCCTATCTGGGATAGGCTATTTTTCTCTTCATCCTCTCTTGGTAATACATATATCAGATATTTTTTTAATATTTTTAGCCAAAGGTTTGGCGGATCGTTTGGAATATGAAGCCAGTTTGGTCGAGTTATAGTTCGTATTTTAGCGAAACGCAGTCGAGTTAGAATACCCATGGTGAACCAAACGAACAAGATATAACTGCGAAGCGTACCAAACTGGATACGATTAGGTATTTACTGTACGCAAATACCACCATAAATCCAGCAATTGAAGACATCATCATCATAACAATAGACATGGGTTCTGACTGGCTAATACCTAATTTGGGTACATTAACATCTGCAGGTTCGTAGGAACAAAATTTACCATGACGGTTACGAGTCTAAATTCGAAATAATATAATTTAAATGTAACACGGCATATTTCGAACAATGTTCATCATCAGAGAGATCAACTCTGATATGCCTATCTATATATACACAGAACAAATGCTGGAAAAAATCAAATGCCCCGAGCGGGATTCGAACCCACGACACCCCGATCTCATGAAAGGTGCTCTAACCACTGAGCTACCGAGGCAACCACAATGGAGTGAGTCGAATATAAGCTACAAAGGAACATAGATTACCAGACATTTGCTCCCAGGCCTCTCGGACTGGGAATTACTTCTGTTGATCGTCGAGACAATGCTCATCGGACCAGATGTTGTAGATCATACACATTAAATGTAACACGGCATATTTCGAACAATGTTCATCATCAGAGAGATCAACTCTGATATGCCTATCTATATATACACAGAACATCTATGTTCCTTTGTAGCTTATATTCGACTCACTCCATTGTGGTTGCCTCGGTAGCTCAGTGGTTAGAGCACCTTTCATGAGATCGGGGTGTCGTGGGTTCGAATCCCGCTCGGGGCATTTGATTTTTTCCAGCATTTGTTCTGTGTATATATAGATAGGCATATCAGAGTTGATCTCTCTGATGATGAACAATATAATTTAAATTGCGGTATTATTGTAACTATTAAGATGTGAATTTGTCTTTGTTAGTACTATATATTTATATATATATTTTTTGTAATAATATTATTCTTGTATTTGTTCCGAATAACAATAAATGACTCATTACAAAAAAAAAAAAAAAAAAAAATGACGGTTACGAGTCAAGTTCAACGGGTCAGTTACATTTGAAAAATCGAATAGTTGCCTGTCCACAAAATTCCAAATTATTTTAAAACGTTGCTCGATGTAGAAATTCTTTGTTTTCACACCTGGGGCCGTTTCTCGAAAAACCCGGTAACTTAATGGGCCCGAAATCATATTTTGAAATGAAAGTTTCAAGAAAAGTAGGGTGTATTCTGACCTCTAATTAATGCAGTCCATTTTGTTTCTTTAGCTGATAAATTTACTGTACAATTTGCAAACCTTTTGATACTCTCATCTGGAATGGAAAACAAAACAGCTTAACGGGCCCGGTAATTACCGGGAGCTCTGAGAAACGGGCCCCTGGTCCGCCCTAGCGCTACAGAGGGAAATTACTTCCCACTGACTTTTGCGATCCTACGTATTTGCATATGGAACCTATACGGTACGTTCGTCGATATTGTACATAGGGCCGTCGGTGTATACTCATCCAACAAAACAAAAAAACTTAAAAGAACTCAAAATTCAAGCAGCAGGAACGCCATTTTAGTGTCCTTGCAGAAATGTGAAGAAATCTCGACAAATTCCGGCTGCTAACACGGAGAAGACACAGGAATACATCCTCCAGGTGGAGTTTAGAAGTGTTGAAATATGGGTGGAAGGAAAACAAGAGAACCCGGAAAAAAATCCCTCAGAGCAATGACGAGAACCAACAACGAACTCGAACCACTTATGGCGCTGGGACCAGGATT
>JAHPZR010034236.1:5000-12425 GCA_019787425.1 Platygyra sinensis
TTCAGGCTCCACGAGCGAAGCACCCCTGCTAACTGCAGTTTTAATGGGGTTTACGATTTCTTCGTCTTCGGAAGACAACGTGGCGTCCGCCATTTTGCTTACACACAGTCCGCTGCCCCAGCCTCGTTCCCAGGGATATTCCCTTCTCGTGGGGTGGGGGCGGGCAGTTTCTCACGAGAAGGGAAAAGCCCTGGGAACGAGGTTGAGGCTAACCCACTTCTTGTAATTAATTACCACGTCCACAACTCCACATGATACCCATTCAAAGCGTATAAAAATATGAGTTTTACTAGAAAGATGTTTAGAATTTTAACTTGTTTATTTAACAAAAAAGGGGATTATTCAGCATTTTGGTTCGAAATAGGTTAAAAAGCCCAAAAGTTACCAAAAAAGTGCTAGTTTTCCAGAAAGTTGCTTTGGAAGTTGCTCTCTGACAAAAAAGTTGCTCAAAATCCTAAAAGTTGCTGAAAAGTTGCCGAGCATAATCTGGATAAACCTATACATGGGTGAATTTGTGTACGCAGTAAGGATGCGCAGAAACAATTAGCGCAAAACGTCCTTACAATCGATATAATGCGTACGGTTTATTTAGTAAATCCAGTGGTGATTTGCAACCTTTCAGTCAATTTCTTTAATTCGTGTTACCTAGTAAAAGGGTGCTAATGGAGGTACCTAGTTATCAGCTAACTACTAATTTTTCGGCCAACTGTCAGTTAACTACTATTTTTTTGGCCAATTGTCAGTTAACTGCTAATTCTAGTTAACTATTATTTCTCATTTTACAGCGAAAAAAATTGCATCATAACCTGAACTTTTTTTTATTTCAGCAAGCCAATCAGGTTTGGGGGCATAGATTATATGAATTTACATTACTTTCACCCCTAGTGTGAGTTATAAGGAACAGACATTGAAGGAAATAATGTAATTATTTAACTATAAGGTGATAGCTTTCAACTGATTTTCGCTGTACGTAAGTGCAACTGAAATATAGCCATCAAATAATGCTGATCTCATAAATCCAGACGTACAAATGCACGTACTGCTCGTCCGGACTGGGTCTGTCATACATTGCCTGATTTCAAACCGTGAAGGACTAGGTATGACTATGTAAATTATGCGTTTAGCAACTATCATGAAGTGCATACCAAACTTTACAAAATCTTCAAGTTTCAGTTGGTGTTAATAGGCCTTATAGAAAGCAAGATAAAGCCATTTGAAAATATCAAAATTTACAAAGACATCCGAAAACAGCGTCCCGATAGCCATAAATGTATCTTTGTTAAATTTGATGTTTCCTGATGTTTTTAAATCGCTGAATCTTAGTCAAAACTAGCCTGATTAAGACCAAACTTGGGGATTTTGCAAATCTCGGTGTCTTCTTTCTAACTATGTGGGTTAATAGTTGCTCATTCCATAATTTACAGACTCGTACCTTGTCCTTTTCGGTTTCAAATCAGGCAATGTCTTGCCCACCCGGGATTGCTCACTACTTCAAAGTCAACTTCAACGTCTCCTTCCGTGTCTGAATCGGTCTCCTACTCATCTTGTTGCTGTTTGCCCCGTACTTGCACTTCAGGGACATCAAGTTCGTTTGCAAAAGTTAAACTGACTGCTTGCAGCTCATCGATGCCAGGGGAATGATCTGACTGCTCAATGATTTCAGTGACAGGATTAGGAATTGATGAGTCGTCAGGAGTTGCTCGCTCTGTACATGTGAGCCTTTGTTACAATTGCAAAATTTTTTAGCGTTTCCTTCGATCTGTTCCAATCTGAACAGCTAGATTTAAAGCTCTCGATTCCTGAAATTCTTCGTTTCGTTCTGTGCTTATAATAAGTACAATGAACGTCATTGTGGTATCTATTCGCGTTTCACTTGAATTTTTGGATACATAATCAGAGTTGGGATTCCTGCATTGTCCTGTGTAACAAGATGCATATATGCATGTGTGCAGAAATGCCGCGAAATTAGTAGACGATCCATTGGTGTTGTTCGAGCTGGTGGTTTTCGCAACAATGTCCCGATTGCAGAAAATCGATGAACTTGAACTTGAACTTGAACTTGAACTTTATTGATAATAATATATATACATCATTACAAGATTGCTTGCCCCCGCTACTAGTAAAATGACTAATCGAGGCGTGGGCAAGGGTTACACACTTAGTACAAGAGAGAAATAAAATACCACTATTAACTAATTAATTAACTAATTAATTACAGAAAATAAACTAACAATATAATAAATTACACTCACATACGAGAAGCTAGAGGGTAATAACAAATGACTATATAATACAGCTAATTAGGGAAAATAAACTAACAATATAATAAATTACACTCACACACGAAAAAAACTAGAAGGTAATAACTATATAATACAGGCTATGTTGATGTAGCAAAATGTTTAATCGATGCATTCTTTTCACCAAAAAGGTAGGCACAGCGAAAAATTTAGTGATAATGCCGAAGGAATTCGAATCAAGACATTTTTGAACAATATCGAAAACATCTGGACCGAGTGGCTTGATCTGGCGATCACTACGTGGCAACTGTAGGTGTTGTACCTTCCATCCCGCGCCGGACCAATCAGCAGCAGCATCGCGATGATGTACCAGCCCAGACACCATCTGATTACTATAAGAGGGCAGTTGCTATTCCCCTTCTAGACCATCTACAATCAGAGATAAAAACATACTTCAAGCAACGCCGTATTTTCATGAGAAAGACCTTCCTTCTCCTCATGTGGTTGATGTTGAGCTCCTGCGATGGAAAAGAAAGTGGTGCAACACTGAGGATGCCGACCTTCCAACCAGTGCAGTTCAGACACTCGCAAGTATGCGATCGAGAGTTGCTTCTTAACATCCACACCTTGATCCTCATTTTTGCA
The DNA here is from genome assembly GCA_019787425.1 of Platygyra sinensis. Lineage (NCBI taxonomy): Eukaryota > Metazoa > Cnidaria > Anthozoa > Scleractinia > Merulinidae > Platygyra > Platygyra sinensis. The sequence goes on from JAHPZR010034236.1 coordinate 7,886, forward strand.
CGTTGCCGATAACATCAGCTGAATGTGGAGCGCTCATTCAGTACAATAAGAAGGTTAAAAAACATAACTGAGGTCCGACCATGTCAACTGAGCGAGGAGTCGGGTGGCGTTGATGAACATCGAGACATCAATATCGAGGAAGTGATAAATACGTTCGCTCAACGGCAACCAAAACTTCTTCGGTTTTGCGTAGCGTAGACGCCAAAGTCTTGTACGTACGTAATGTAAGGATTTTAGACCACTGTTTTCGTTGGAACCAATTTGGAACCCCCCTTCTAGAAATCCTAGCTACGCCCCTGCAACAGCGCCCTCGTACAGGAAAGGTAATTCGTCTAAACTCAGCTAAAGAGTGTCACCGGTCACGAAATAACTTCACTGTGCATGCTAGGATAAAAAACTTTGTTCCTTTTATTAACAGCACAATCGTATTCATATGAATGATAGAATGTCACTTAACGGTTAAGTTTTCATTATCAGTTTAACTAATAATGTTTTGGGCCAAATATCAGTTAACTACTATGTTTTTGGGCCAATGGTCAGTTAACTGTTAAACCCATTAGCACCCTCTAGCATAGCCCTTTTTACGTTAATTTTTCTCATTTGCATTACAATTTGTAATCCAACGTGGATGAGAGGCATTTCGGCTAAAATTACAAAATAGCCCGAAATTGCCTCACTAGCGTGCAAATGTAATGCAAATGAGCAGAGTTAACCGCGAAAGGGCTAATAAGAATGAAATGGAAATTTAGATGACAGGCGTAAAATTTGAAAATATAGCACGCAGCACATGGCAAAACAGCGCAAAGGTTGAATTACAGTTCTAATGTAAAGTGCGCCTTTTCACTTAGGGTAGTTAGACCCACTTGCCTGCCACGCTGGATAAAATACAGATAAATTCAGCGAATAACAACCTTAGAGTTGGATTTTGATATGGGAGGATTTTTTAGTATAAAATAACTGATAACGTGAAAATTAACTTCTCAGTAGCTAATCATGACGTTGCCAAAAGGAATATATTTATCTGCAGATCTAAATACCTTGATTTTGTTGTTCCTTACGTATTACGATATGTTTTAAATAACCAGTTTTCACTGAAAATTCAATGTGATAATTACTTCAAAGAGTGGTTCATGACTTTATCACAAAAGAGTTCACAATTAAAAATAACGAGTTAAAAATGTTACAAAATACAACTGATAAAGAAGCAGGTTTTGATTTTTGTTTTAGTCTATAACTTGATTGTTTCTTTCTTTTATTGCACGCCGGAAAACTTGTAGAATGTCACTCGTTCCAGGGTATGCTGTAATGTTTTTATGTCGAGATATACATGCCTCACAATCCCTTTCCGACATAGTTAATAAAGGGGAATGGTGTGAAACCAGACGAAGTCTTTGTTGCAGGTTTTTTGTTCGCGCTTTTGGCCTTGACCCTGCACAAACACACATAGCTGTTTACTCTGTACTGAGGAAACTAACCAAAAGAAACGTGTAGGTAACTCATTGCATAATTGTATGAGCGCAAAACAATAGATGTGCACGGTCGTGGACCTTCCAACCTAAATCTTAGCATCTTTTTTGTTCGCACTCCTTTGATGTTTGCCGGCTTCATAACCATCCCGTTAACTATGCTCCGACCACATCTTAAAATAAGTGCTAATTTACTAGTATATCAAAGATTATGAAAGTGCGTTCGACGCCGTATAAATGTTTATACAGATACCTAAATTATTTTCCCTTTCTTGACTCCTGAACCTCTAAAAACGAACCTTTTTTTCATCAACAATCGGGTTTTCCACAGAGAGATATTTTTCAGTGACAAAGTCCCATGCCAGTCTGATTAAAGACTGCGTTGCGTGACGGCACCAGTTTTCCGTAGACTCACAAGTTTAATAGAACTAAAAAATTAGCCTGCGAGAAGGCTCACTTGTTTGGTAGAGGTATCGCGGGCCAAAGGAGCTGGCGAGAACTCTTCTCGCGCCGGGTTCGCCGGTTTCTCGGTTCTTTGTCGCCTTTGACCGTGGTACCCTATCCAAACAAGTGAGCCTGCTCGCAGGCTACTAAAAAATCACATTCAGCTTTCAAATTTTCGTGCTAAAATTATTGACACACATTGACTTGTAGTGTTTAAGGCGGCAAAAGCTAATTTTGTAAAAGTATATTTTTTTTAACGAACATTTATTCTTACAGCAGGAAGCTCAAATATAACTGAGTAAACATTTGCCAATCGCGTGCTCGTTCATCGCCGCGTAAACAAACTCCGTGGCGACTAATTCGAGTATTTTCCCCTGGCCTGATTAACAAAGTACACAGTTATTTACATGTTCGCGTTCCCTGGTTCAGGTTCCACGTCCTTATGGATCTTTCCTTCAGAGTAGCTCTTCCACTGATTCCAAATAATATTCGACCGGATACTAAGAACCTTTTCTGTTCGGCAACTGGAGGCTAAATCCACAAATTGCAATCAAATACAGCCCGGGATTTTAATACAGCTGTTTTTCCAACAGTCAACATCCCAATGTCAAGGCGATCGGTGTTTCGTGAACATATAAAAAAAATAAAACAAGCTCATCGTGAGCTCGAAGGACACGTTTAAATAACATCATACTGGAAAGGACTATTGTATATAATACTACTCCAGCTTCAAAATTCCACGGCGAAAGAAATCGAACGGTACCGGTCTGAGATCAGGAGGGGCCACCTTTGAAATAAGGACCTCACATAGTCTAACATTTGAAGGCCCTGCCTTTACGTGCTCCACGGATGTTTTCGTCGCAATGTCCCCTCCCTTACGGTTACCGAGTTTTTTACTGGCCGTTCCGCACCATAGTTTTAATTCCCTGCGAAAAATTAAGCGGGTGGTTCATTTTTGTGTCCTTTACAGGAATGTGGATTTGCCAGACTAATAACCGTTAACACAGGGCAAACTTAACTCTGCAATAGTGATCCCAACAGCAAACAAAATTAGGCTCGCAGGTTCCCCACTTCGTCGGGCCGCCAAAAAAAATCCTCAGCATTCATCAGGTCTACACCTTATCAGGGGAACGTGCCGACGTCCCTCCCATAGAGATAAAACTCCCGGTTATATCTTTAGTCTCATACCTTTTCATGACGCTAAAAGAATTGTGTTTCAAGGGGGAAAACCGCAGGAGGTAGTAATTCACAGTGGCGGCGTGCCGAACCAGGATGTGTCGGGTTTTTTAGTTTTTACGTTGTCAAAAAAGCCTGAGCTCAAAAGTTATCCTTGTTGAGTGGGCCTCCTCACTTTAGGTATCTAATGAATTATCCATTCGTTGAGCCCGGGATTTAATGTTGTCCCAACAAGGCAGTGAACAACGAAACCCATAGGCCGTAGTACGGGCCAGTGGAGGCGGAGAGGGCCTGCATGCCCCCCCACTCCATGTTTTCCCCAGAAAAAATTTTGGCCCTTTCAAAAAATCTCGGGCAAAACCGTGTTGATTGATTTCGAGCAAAAAGTACCCGGGAGAAACCATTCTAACAAGGGTAATCAAGGCCAGGCTTGTAGGGCTACTTTCTTCTGACGTTTGTCCCGTGTTCCAAGACGGCAAGTGTCCAAGGTCAAAAATGATATAATGATCCAGGGCATTCCTGTAGTGGAAAAAGGTCCACATATCGGTTTTGTGTGTAGCGTGGGAAATCCACCTACTTTGGTTAATATATTTAAAATGGCCGGCAGCAATATTCTATGCGATTTTCTGGATAGAGCGCCCGCCCCCGTGTTTTCGGTTGGACCACCAACCATGGCGGCCCAACATGGCCGGCCGGAACAAATAGTGTATATCATCTGGAAGTCTTACTTTTGGCTATCCTATGATCTAGGGACTCATTATCTGCACCTGCAAAACAAAAAAGCCAATGTACATTAAGCCGCTTTTTTTTCCCTAATACTTTAACCTCTGAATAGGCCGAAAATTAAAACAACATAGGAAGAGATTTTTCAACAAACGCGCTCGTAGCTTTATGTCACGCACCGCCATAACTCTGAATTCAAAATGCGCTGGTTTTCCAGACGAAGCAAGCTTACTGAGCTGAAATGTTTGTAACACAAATTTCAATTTACCCATTCTAATGCCTGATGAGGATAAAAACTTTGTGGCTCTTTAGTTTTGGATTTTAGAAAATGATGACGGTCACGTGCCAAGCCAAGAATTCACCTTACACAATTTCTCGACAAGTGCTCCAAAAGTTGCTCCAAGAAACAAAAAGAGAACGTGTTTGTTCCTCTCTTCCTTTATTTGATCTGTGGCAAAAACTATGCAAATAGTACAAAACAAAAGTAAGCATTTTTATTCAATTATGCGGCGTATATAACCAGCGTTGTTAAACAACTTTGTCCTCAGTTAAAACCAAAAAAGTGTATGAGTAAAGACTACATACATATCATTATTATATGGCAAGAAAGGCTTGAGGTAAATCCGAGCGTTCTGATTGGTTCTTCTCTTTCTTATGGCCATTTCCATGGAAACAGTCATAAGCTGTGTATTTTTTTCTGTTTCGAAGGCCGGCAAATTTGCAGCGAAAAC
>JAHPZR010034237.1:0-27784 GCA_019787425.1 Platygyra sinensis
CCGCTTTCTGTTTCAGTATTCTCTTCTCTTTTTCTGTTTTACTGTTTTACGAGAGTGCCACTGCACAAAATAAGTCGGCCATGCTGCAAATTATCGTGTGTTGTGACTTGATGTGACTTTCTATAAGTCCTTTCCAATAATTCTTACGTCGTTCGCGCTCGCCCTCGCGATTTCGTCGCTCGAGAAAAGAAATAAGGTCGACTTGCGGCAAGTCTATGACTTGACGTGGGTTTGACGTGTGAAGCAACGAGTTTGCCAACTTTTTGAAGGTTTGCCAACTCAAGTTTGCCGTGTGAAGGCCGCTTATGAAAATGATTTCATGAAATATTGTAGAGCACATGAGTGAGTGAATCAGTACTTAATTTACCCTCGGATTTTAGAGTAGCTTTATCGTAGCTATATCTCCGAGCATTTCCCACCCCAACCCTCTGTATAACAACAAAGGCCAGACCACAACACCAGGAACTTCATGCCCTACATGTTATTACATTGACAAAATAATCTTTTACAGCCGACATTTGTTCTCGTTCACATAAGGTTGCTTTTCAACTTGCTGATCCGCGTACTGCCTTTTACAACATGAGATCAAAGTAAAAAGGTAAAAGCAAGGCTAAAAATTATAACTCACCATCTACTAGAGGAAAACGTTCATACAGACAACCTCCGACTAATATAAACTAATCATATGATCCAGTTCTTGTCAGCATTGAAGTTAAAATTGTTTTCTGTTTAAAGCTTTCTTTCCTAAGCTTTTACACCAAAACAGTAAGCATCAAACTTCTGACCCTTGTCAATATTCGTCGATGATGGGTTAAGGCCAACACCGAGGCACAGGCTCTCCAGTTCTTGCATTGGAACGACAGTAAAACCGTCTTTAAGCCAACCATAGCTACATTGACAGTATGAAGTGTAAAAAATAAAATATTTTGTGCATGTTAAGATATAGGCTCGATTTCCGCCGCTCTCTCGTGTCTGTTCTTTCCCGAACAGCGGCTGATAATCGAGCCTAGTTAAGATAAGAAGTTTAAATTAAATCTGCTCTGTCACGAGCACATCATAACCCAGGGTTAGGGGGGGGGGGGGAATAGTTCTCTAGATAGCACGCAGACCGGCGAAAAAAATCCCCATGGATTTTCCCCAAGTGATAAGAGGATTCAAGTTAAAATATTTATTTTTCCGAGTGACTAAGGAGAGATGATGGGAAAAATTAATGATCAAATCGATAAAATTGTTTTGCGCAAATTCATAAATGGCCTAAAACACCACTCAGTACCCATAAAAGAAACAATATTAACCTTTCCTCGATAAAAAAAGGGAATTACAAACTTTTTTTTGAAAAACCCCTTTCCACCTTCATGGGTACTACCAGGGAAGCACCAATTAGATGATGGTGTCGGCAAATGCTCCTTTCGTTTCATTTCATGTTATTTATTTGTTTTATTTGTCTCTCACAGCACTTTTCCTTCATCAACCATATTAGGGAGTGTGACAGCGATGTGGTTAACACTCATTATTATACATCAGACTCACTATGAAAAATCTGATTGGTCGAGAGCATTCAATCAATTCACAATAGCTTGTGAACTTGACATGATAAATGCAATATCTGCTGCAGATATTGCATTTATCATGTCAAGTTCAACGTCTGCCTGGTTACTAAGCCCCTTGGAGTGTTCTCCTCAGAAACAAAATGGCTGAACTCTTCGCTTCTGTTTCTGAGGATGAATTATGTGAAAAATGTATAATAAAACAATTATTAAATTCGGTTTTCGCATGATATCATGAATTATCAAAACCTCGTGTCTGTGTTACCTGCCGAAGCCGAAGGCTGAGGCAGATAACACAGACCTCGGTTTTGATAATTAACAACTATTCACCGAAGTGGAGGTGGCTAGCGGTGGATATTGTTCTTTTTGAGTTGCTCGCGTCATCATTAACACGTTAGAGTGGACGCCCTTTGCACTCACCTGCAGCGTTGAAAGCCATTATTCCACGCCGCTTGTATTTGCTCAAACGTTGCCAGAGTTCCGTTCAGAATCTCACATACTCTGACAGCCTCAGAAAAGTTAAATGAATATCTTGGGTTAAAAGAAGCGTGAGTAATATTTGTAATACTCCTTGCACCCTTTGACAGCAAAATGAGGCTTGTATCTATGAAAGAAAGAAAAAAGTAAACAGTCGGGAAATAAGGTAGCTTTGATTCTCACCAGGGAATAAAAACATTGATTTCTTCTTAATTTACTGTGCGTTTACCGAGTTATGGACGCATTTGGAAAGCTGAGATTAAGATCTTTCACACTATGAAATGCCATTTCTTCTGAATTGAACTGTGCGCCGAAACTTTCCCTATCGATTTCCTGCCAATTATTCAGCTGTTTTTGAAACCCTACTCGCGACATCCAGACAAGGGAGCGGGGATGGAAAATGCCCGAACTGACTTTAACCATTTTTTACTTTAAAAAGCTACCAAACTTTGTAAACGGACTAAAAATTAGGCCGGAAGCTATTTGATATGTCACATTATTGTACTCGGAACTAGGTTGACATTTCCATGGTAACATGTATTATTCGGTGTGTAGCTCATTTCTTGAAGATTAACTCTTGATGTTATTTTTTTAATCCCCAATCAACCTTTGTTGTGTTACTGACTATCAAAGTAAAGGTCAATTACGTTACTTACTAACGTTACAACGGTCGTCAATATAGGGTAAGACGGCGATCTCCAGGGGACAGCGGACACTTTGTGATACAGCAGGGCTGCTTAAATGACACACTGAGCCGTCCTGGCATATGTTCTGTTAAACGAGAAAAAGTTCGAATGAACAGAGGAATATCTATATAGTGAAAGTAATTCTTTATCTTTCCAGCCAAGCATTCCTCTGACAACATATTGACGTTATTTGCGATCTTTCTTTTCATGAACGCAATAAAAGGACACAAGCTGTTTAGCGTTCTAGCACGCCATGAAACCAACAAACGAATTAATTACAAATATTCAGTCGTTATCACACAGGCAGCCCAAGCTCTCTCTATGAACCACCCAAGCAACAAAATATGGCATCGAATTATATGGGTTTGTTTGTACCTGGTGTGCTTATTATAAAAAAATCGCTTAAATCAAGTAAAATCGTTAAAATAACCACAACAGGAGCAAACAACACACGTATGGAATTAGGTCAGCCATTTTTATTGAGAATTTTCACTTTTAGCTACCGCCATGAATATCTTGTAGAAAATCCCATATAAACCCTTATAATTCGATGCCATATTGTGTTGCTTGTGTTGTTCATAAAGAAAGCTTGGGCTGCCTTTGGTTATCAAACAAATGGTATGCCAGTCAATCACAGGGTTACCCCTAATATTAAATTTGCAGGTCCCCAGTACACCTGGGTGTAGAGAGGCACTGTGAGAGTAAAGTGTCTTGCCCAAGAACACAACACAATGAAGCGAGCCAGGATTGGAACCCGCACCGCTTGTTTTGGAAGGAAGCACACTAACCATGAGGTAATGAGGTCACGTGCCTCCCGAAAAAAGCCTACTTCATATGATATTTGCCTTTTCACAAAGAAACCTTCCATGGACAAGCTGTGTACAAAAATATCAATGTGGTACATATTTTTCATGATCCTTTGCTCCGAAGTAACTCTGTTGTTTGTGAATTATTTTCAATCTGTTTAAACTCTTTTATTGAATAAGAGCTAGCAAGATTCTTATTCTCCCGAAACTATCGATAGGAGTAGGGATGTGCAATTCCAAAGTAACAAGAGTCGCTTGTTTCTTGTGGAATTTTATGCGTGAAACGCTCATCAGAGTTGTTCTGAACCTGGAGCAAAGTGATCTCCTCGTTCTTTCCGGCCGAAACCGGACCGATGAGTTGTTAGATAACTAAGTTAGTCTTGACGACAACTCACCATAAAAGTGAAGTAATCAAAGGCGCTTCGTCTTTTGAAGTCCATTGGAAACTGACTGGCTTTTGAGTTACTTAGCTCACATATAAACTTTCCATTTCTTGTAGATCTTCTCCCAAAGTTGAATGAAACACAATCGTTATTCCTCAAGCAGAGAAATCCACAAATAAGCGAGCTTTCCGAGTAATGCGTCGACAAAATGTGGTCAAAGAGAGAGAATCTCTCCATGACGTGGAATAATCCAGATCTGTGTTTACCTTCCAGCTTTAAATCTTTTAAGGCAGTCAAGATGAACCAGTTTGGTATTGTAAGCAGAACAGCTATGAACAGGGCCCAGAACGCGTCCATTGTACTCTTCTTATCGCGCACACTGGTTTCCTGTACGTGAGTATTCCTGAATCTTTCGTCGATGGGATTTTCATACACCTGTCGCAAATTTGAATAAGTAATAATTTGAAAGCCAGTGCAATTTAGGATTTATATTACAAGTGATTATTGTACGAAAAAGAAGCTCGAGCTTTCATATATACGATCACTCATTAATCATATGATTGAGCACAAGGCCAACGAGCTTACATATAAATGATCAATTTTCCTGCGCTCAGCCAATCACAATAAGTAATTTTCACCTTCACAGAGTATTATGAATAATTAGAGCAAATAACGAGCATATAGTTTGCAACAAAATCAATTTCAGTTTTATAAATGACTTTAACGCTGCAGTCACAGTTTCTGTTGTCAGGTAGATGAAAAAGCAAATACTACTTTGGATCTTGATGGCCAGGTCAGGGGAAGAACACCGCGTTAATATAAGAGCTCGAATAGCTCTTATTGCAGTTATCAGCGGTTTGACATGCAAACGAGGCGAAAGGGTCAATTCTGCATTGTATTGACCCTTTAGCCTCGTTTGTGTGCTGCTCTAAACAAAGGAATATTTGACAGTGGGCTCAACTCCAATAACAGCTATTCCAGGCAAGGAACAGGCTGTCCCGAGGGATTACATCTATCAGAAAAGGCTAGACGTCTTTCTTCCTGTAAGCTTCGGACAGTTGTTATTTCAAGGTAAAATTAAACTTAGATTTACACGCTCTTCGGCTAATAGAGACAATTCCCCATAAGGAAACAAATGTCGCTTTCGGCATTACTTTTCCATCAGTCTTATTTCGATGTTTGGCTGTTTTTGATTAGTACAATTGATGATAAGCAACATAAGCGACTTAGGTGACTGGGCTTTTGTTGTGAGGGGAGGGTTTTGGGAGAAGTGGGAAACGGCAATACATCGAGTATTAAAATTGTCTGTTTGTGTAGGGCTTAGCTCAGTTCCTTTTCCAACTAGTCAGGGATCTTCTACCCTCAGTTTAATTCTAGCTCTTATAGTCGTTAGGTTACACTGCAGCAGTTACCGATCAAAAGGTCCTGAACAGATTGTACCTGCTCCTTTAGCGAGGACAAATGGACACTATCACATAAAATATATTTGGAAACGGTTTGTAATATACCGATTGATGAAATTTTTGGCTGTACAAGAACGAAGAGTTTAGACGAGGTTAATTCGTACAACGAAAAAAACGGCATTACTAAGAAATTGGAGGATGGAGCTTAAGTGTCAAACTCTGGAATGATCTGCCCTTTACGAAAGGCCTCTCTTCATAGGTTGCAAGTAAAGATCCTGAGTAACTAGAAGCGGTATTATTAGTAATCAATATCCTACTGTGTGCATGAGTGTTGCTATGATCCATGAATGGTGAGACTTTCAATCAACCCAAAACAAACAACAAAAGAAATTATCTGTGTCCTTGTACACACAACCCAAGGGGACTGTATCAATATACTTCGGAATTTTTACAAAAGAGGGATAACCAGTTTTAATTCAAGAATATTGCGAGTAAAAGATTGAATTCTTTGAGCAAACCAGTTTTTCCAAAGCCAAATATCTATATCTTGAACCACAATAAATTGCCTTATATACCTTAAAAAATTTTCTTTCTTAAGATTTCTTTATTAAGATAAATAAGCACATGGTATCTCAAAAAAAGATTCGTCAAAAGAACTAACTTACGGGGGGAGGCTTAAAGATTTACTGGCACTCGGACATCGCCGCGATAAGCATTGAACCTCATGCTTTTGTAGACATGTGATGCATGATTGAGAGGGCCAGCAACATAACATTGCATCTTTGTCCTTGCATCAGAACAACAGTGATGTTGTTAGCTATCCAAGCAGGCCTGAAGTTATTTAATGTTAAGAAACATTCATCGCCGAAAATCTCAAGTCGATCACGTGGTTAGCCTAATATGAATGATGGAGCACAAAAAGCAAACATGGAAAAACAGTCTGGAGACTATATTTTTCGCCTTTCTATCCAGAATCCATATTATTGTACTTATAAAACGTGTTGGTCTATATTTTAAAAAAAATCTAGTTCAAAACATCCGTTCGAATTTACGTCTTTTACATGAAAATGCTGCAATCTAATTGGCCGTATTGACCTCGCTATCGCTCGGTCAATACGGCAAGGTCTCGGTCTGAGATTTTCCCGTAGGTAGGTAGGTTACCTTTATTTATACACGTTATGTATAAAAGTTGGAAACTTGTGGGGTCGTGTAAAATAAATTATTTAGATACTAAAAGATAAATAAAATGGGCTCACTCTCGGTTAATAAGTAATTATTAATGCTAAATCAACTATTAATTATTAATGCTAATTTAATAATTCTTCTGTACCTTTTACAATCTTTATAGTAATGCTAACAATAGTACATAACAAAGTTATAATACAAAAAAGACACAACAGAAAGGGTATATACAAATAAAAATACAAAACGAATCAAAAACAAAAACAACGAAGGAATCGCTTAATTAACAACGGTAGAAAACCTCAACAAAGCTATAATGGTTACACTATCTTACGGAAGATTATACAGTTTGTAATAAAATAACCAAAACCTGGAAGAAATGGATCGATATCTCAACACTAGAATGGATAAACTTCCATTTGTTTCTAAACCGGAGCGGGATTGTAACTGTTAATTTGATCATCAATGTTCGCGTCAGTAATGTCCGTGGTTTTCCAGTGAAGTGTAACTTCAGCTTGGTTTCTAACATCTCTTGGAAAAAAGAGTTACCATCGGGATGTCGTCTTTGTGAAGGTAACACAAGAAAACAGCCTCCCCTCGATGATTTCTAAGGCTGTCTTCGAAAACAAATTCAATTTTCCATCATTTTGCGGGTCAAGCCGGTATTTCATGATCCAAGAGACTTAAGAAGTTGATTGAACTTCGCCGTAACTCCTGCCTACATCCCTATCAGGGAGATAAGACAGTGTCTGAAGATCTGTTAACAACATCCTTCAACAGGCAGAACCACCAGAGCCCAACATCAAGAAGGAAATTCAAGACGCCCTTAAAATGCTTAAAAGAGGACGAGTCCATCATGGTTCTACCAGCGGACAATGGGCGCGCCAGCGTAGTCATGGATACCGACACCTACAACACTAAGATGTCCACCCTTATCGAGAACGGACCGTACCAGCTGCTCAAAAGAGACCCGACAGACCCTCTGAACCGGAAGTTGTCCAAAAAGTTGCTAACCTTGAAGCGAGGCGGATATCTATCAGACTCCGTATGCAACAAAATCAGACCTCGACATACAGTTTACCGAAGATTCACATGGCCGATATACCCTTAAGACCTATTGTGCTTACTCAGCTAACATCTTATCTCCTTTAACAGGTAATTCGGATCCACAATGACTAATTCAGCACACTTCGTATCCACCATTAGCAGCGAGACTATCCTAAAAAGAAATCATGGTGTCTTTGGACTTATAGTCGCTACAAGCCGCGCTAGAGAAACTAGAGGACGACGCCAGCCTTGTTTGTGAAGCCTCGACGGAGGTGGTGAGTGGCGTTAGGATATAGACCAGTAGTGAAACAAGAAGACCTTTTCTGATGGCATTTTCCAATTAAATTGAACATGATTCATTCACATGTCTAATTTTTTAATCTTTTCATCATAATTGGAGCAGAGCATAATGCATTTCAGTCTACTGCAAGCCAAACGCACAGTGCAAAGACTTCTTCTCATCACAGCCAGGAAATGTCTGGCTTGTAACATTGTAAGAGGTCTCTTTCTTTTGGTAAACCCACCCAGAGCACTTGTTTTCTCATAATTTACTTAGAGCTCAGAGATGGAGGTCTTAGACGGATTTCATCGGATGAAATCCGTCTAAGACCTCCATTGCCTGTAGAAAAGAGTCTCCACAGCAACCTAGCTAATTCGAACTCGGTTATATTTTCAATTCCCCATTATTTGAAAGTCAAAACCATTTTTCTTGGATTTTCCCTTGTTTTTTTCCAGAGATTTACTATCGGCTGTTTCGAGTTCCCCGCTATTTCAACCTATTTTTTACCCTCAAAATTCGAAAATGATAGCGGAGATCAGCTGTATTTACTTATTGACTAAGCGGGAGGGTACAGAGCACTCCAAATATTTTCCCGTTCTTCCCGATTAAGTTCGCGACTGAAGAATTCTGCGTTAGTCAGTTCACCAGTTCAGAATGAGCTACCCCGTCAGCGGAGTGTTCCGGCCTTTCGCTGCCGCTGCAGAAACAACATTGTTCCATACATCGATTTTGCGGAGCCACAAGTTATTTCCTATCGCGTTCCCTGCACTGCATGTCTTATAGAGGGTTGGTAAGTTAGCTGTCTCGTGATTTTTTATATTCAGCTACTTATATTTGGTTACAATTCTTGTTTTTTTTTAACGGATTATAGGACTTTGGGAATACAAACAAACAAACAAAATGGTGATTACGTCAACGATGGACAAACCTTTGTGTAAAATTCAGGAATAAAGACGAGGTGCAAGTCACGTGCCAAGACGTTCTAAATGAGGGATGGAATTCACTATCATATTTTCAGGGGCGGCCAAGCAATTTTTCTGACGAACATTTTTTTTTTTCACCGTCAGGTCCTAGAAGAATTGATTTCGCCGCGAAATGCCGATACGTTGCGTTTGCTCGGCTCATTACGCGCGACTTTTCTCCTTTTCCCTTCAATGATGAAATGGTCCATTCCTAAATAAGAAAGATCACGTCCTGACTGGTTTCCGGGTATTTTAAGGCAGGTGACAATAATATGAAGTTGTCAGATTTATTGCTATTTAGATATTACAACTGAGCCGACAGGTTTATGGCTTATTACAACAAAAAATGACAATTACTATCATGCAAAAATTGTCTTGATCAATACCGCTAAAAATGAAACGTTTGGAAATCAGCTTTTACGATCTTTTTTAAATAACTGAAAGTTGTGCATTTAATTTAGTATTCAAAGACAGGTCATTCTGAAAATTTACTGATAATAAAAGTGGAACAAAAAATAGCACGCACCGCGCTAAACTGGATAATTTATGAATAACATTTTCACCGTCACAAGGCCTGAAAATTGTTCAATTGTTGGACATTGCTTTCCGTTTAATGCAAGGTAGTTCGGTTTTGGTAAAAGGACGTTGTTCCCTCCCACGGCACAACAACGCTCCTGCCTCTGCAGAGTAAAAAACACAAACGAATCGAACGTTTGAACTTTGGCAGTCTCCATGCGTACATGAACGGATCAAGCAGAGAACTCACTGACAAAAGTGCGTTAGCGATAAGATAGTACACATTGTATGCAAAGGAGGTTCGGCAAGAACAAAAATAAGAATATGTACCTTGATAAAATAAGGAAGGAATGAGAAATAAAACACTAAAAGGATCAAAACAAATGCAATGAACATTCTGTTCTCTCTCTCCAATTGCTTTCTTCTGTTGGCTGCTGTCAGACTTGCTCGAACATCTTTAAGTTCCTGTCTTTGAAGAGCAACCGTCCTTAGAGATTTTTATATAAACTGTTGTTAAAGCAAATGCTGGTATAGCGAAGTGAGAATAACAGTAAACCAGTGAAAAAAGTGCCAATGGTAAGCCAGACACTGGAAGGACGGACATAACCAAGGCATTTATCCAAATTACAGTGATACCGATTTTCGCTCGGCTGTTAGAAATTTTATGTGGATATTCCAGAGGTTTAATTACTGCAATATATCGCTCGTATGACATGGCCACGAGTGTCAGCCCAGCAGCGAGAACGGACAAAGCTCCAAGTAAGTATTGTGAGATGTTTACAATGAAAATACTGCCCAGCCCACAGTAGCTATAGATCCACCCGACGGCTCTAAGGTAGCTGACAATTCCCATGAGGAAATCCGCCACTGAAAGGTTTGCAATGAGGAATACAGATGGGGTGCGCAAACATCGGCAAGGATCGCGACAGATCGTGATGAAGAGAAAGGCGTTTGCTACAGTGATAATCGTACCTATTATCAGGTCAAAAATGATGAAACCAAGAATTCCATCCCCGAGAAGTGGTGTGTTGCTTGTTGGCTGCCCACTGGCATTGGCTGACAGCGTTGAATTCATCACCGAAAACTTTTTTCTCAGAAAAATTTTAGAATTTTTCTGCTTTGGCAAATGTTGTAAGACGTTATGGCAGCCTATTCAAAAATTAAGAGCAGATGTTGTATTTAAAATATTTACATACTATTACCGACTATTTACGTGCAATTTCTACAAAAGCACTTAAAAGTGAACGTTTTACGTCAGTAAACATCTTGCGAAAGTGCTTGGAATATTCCGTGACATGTACATCCTCTCTTGCGACATTTGATTAAACTGTAAATGAGTCGTTCGTACAAAAATTTATTTACAGTATAGTTCTCTCTTATAGAAAGAGCATAAGCAATATTAAGGTACAAGCTTTTTATCGTTTTTTGTCACCAACAGTCGCATTTTGCATCTGCTGTTTATGATCTTTTCTTTAAAAAAATCAATACGCATAACCAGGCAGGTGTTTTGGGATGTTTTGTATTCTGCCTCAGTAGTGTCCGACACTTAACCAAAGCCCTCGGAATGAATTCTCCTTGGAAAACCATTACATTAGCCAGATACTTTATGGAAAAGATGCACGTAAATTTAATGACATTTGACCGATTGCAGACTTGGCTGTCTCCAAGCACAGCAAGGATCACACACTTGGACGAATTGCGGACCTATTACCAAATAAATGTACTTAGGGACGGACCATTAGAAAAGTGATGGGGGGGGAGGGGAAAAAACCAAAAAAAAATTCATGCAAGGGAAATTGCCAAGAAAAAAAATTCGTGCAAAGAAGTAGGTAAAGAAAAAAAATTCATGCAGAAGGAAGGTCCAGGTCCGGTTGCTATGGCGTGACGTCATTTATCTGTTAGGTTTGCTGTCATCGCAAGAATTTTGCGGTTCTATTGTGGTTTGCGATCAATAAAAGAAACTGTGTACTATAAGTAACCTGGTAATTTTCAGATATGATCTGGCCGCATAATTTATTTTTTTATAATAAATTTTCACAACGCGGGATTATTGTTCGCTTACACATAATAGAGACTTCGACTTCCAATGAACCCGTCATCGGTCATTGAAAACGGGCACAAAACGAGACTTGCCTCCCGAATTAGAAGATATGGTGTTTCTCCTGACGCATTTGTGCGAAATTGATCCAGTTTTCGGTCGAATTTTCCTCGTGGAGTTAAAGAAGGCGCGCTTGTTTTCCTTTCGCGGGAAGAACAACAAAGACGCTGCCCCTGGATATACGTTTGGATTTGTTGTTGCGGCAAACCATTAAACAGTTATTGAAAACCAAACAAAAACCGACAACCGCGATTGACTTATACATGAATTCAATGACCTGAGAACGACAGAGAGAACCAAAAAGTGTCTTCAGCTAGCGCTAGCCGTGACCAACCTCGTGGAGCATCGAATCGAGACAACAAGACGAAGGTACCAAGTTATATCATTAGATTAATCTTTCATTTATATGATAATTAACTTACACGGATTGTCATGCTTTTAGATAGTATGGGGACTAGACAGGTACTAAAAAATCACTGTTTTCATTTGTGAGTTAGACCCTATACTGAGTCCATCGTACAATAGTTTTCTGAAAGACAATTATTTCGGATTCATAGAAAATCCGTATAGGTACATTTTATAAATGCTCTCTGGTTTGCCCACGCAAACGTCCACGTAGAATTGACGTTGCCGAGGGTTAGAGGATATTTTCGGGTTCACCCAGGCTGAAGTCCATGCAGCACAGTTGCTGATGAGTGCTTCAAAATATGTAACAAAATCGTCAAAGTTATTTTTCCGACGTGCGTGAGGTATACATTATAGGAACATGTTACATATCCTGTCAGGTTCACCCAGGCTGAAGTTCACGAGTAATTCGAGATACGTAACAAAATCGTGATAGAGATTTTTCCGTCGTGCGTGACATCATAGGAACATGTTACATATCCTTTCTAGTTCACCCAGGCTGAAGTCCATGCTATACAGTTGCTGAGTGCTTTGGGATATGTAACAAAATCGTCAAAGTGTTTTTCCGTCGTGCGTTGCATTATAGGAACATGCTGTGGTGGGTTCAGGTTCACCCAGTCTCATTGAAGTCCATGCAGTACAGTTGTTGAGTGCTTCTGGATATGTAACAAACTCGTGATAGTGATTTTTCGGTCGTGTAGTTTCCAGTATCGCTTCGCATTACTTGAAAACAATAAGATTATGAGCTCGTGATTTCTATCACGCATAGTAATCGTGAGCGTAACCTCTTGAGAGGTTTTTTGAAAATCTCGTTGCAATAATTTTTGAGAATTTCTGACTGCATAACATAAACTGATTTTCAAAGTGTCTGGACACATGACGCGGGATATGATTACACTGGAATGTTACAAGCCACTGGTATCCCGTGGAGATGTAGAACTAAAAGTTCTTCTTCTCCACGGGATCCAAGATCTGTTTTTGGTTGCAAAGAACGTCTGGCTCGTTGTGCTACAACATACACTGTATACTGTATTGTAATGAAAATAATAAAATAAAATTTGTAATAAATTAATATTAGAATCTGGTATCTTTGTAAATATTATATGCTATAAAATTCATTATGCTCAGAATAAAAATTAGAGGATGAGTCTTATCCGGCCCTTGAACAGGAGCCCAAGCCTTGAATAAGAATTCTATAATACAATGAAAAAGTCATTCACACGTAGTAGTAAGTGTTAACCACATAAACAGCAACATTAACACTGCCACTGGTACTCTTAAAAAAAAAGAACCACAAAGTGTGGTTTTCATTGGCAGGCAGACTATCTTCGCTCTAGGACATACTCGTTTGAGCAAAACTGCTAAGGTTTACGTGTCGCTATCGTAAAACCACAAAGGAGAGTCTGTGTTGGCCTGTCTATTAACTTTTCAAAAAGGTAAATCGTTCAAAGACACTCGCCAGAACAAAACTTTAAAGGCTTACGTGCCGCTGTCGTAAAACCACATAGGAGAGTTTGTGTTGGCCTGTCTATTGACTTTTCAAAAAGGTAAATCGCTCAAAGACAAACTCGCCAGAACAAAACTCTAGAGGCTTACGTGCCACTACCGTAAAACCACATAGGGGAGTTTGTGTTGGGCTGTCTATGACCTTTTCAAAAAGCAATATTTGTCTAAAAAAAAATTCGCGCAGAGGGTTTCACCTGAAAAAAAAATTCCTGCACAAGCCGTGAGCGAAAAAAAAATTCGTGTAAACTGAAAATTCCCCTCCCCCCCATCACTTTTCTAATGGTCCGTCCCTTAGTATATACACACTCAGTGATCTTGGTGTTTTAAGCAATCTGATTGGTTCGCTATCTCTGGCTAATGAGCATTATTCACCCCTACCGAGTGAATAATGCGTAAGCCAAACAAAAATAGAGCATACTTTTGAATAAAGCATACTTTTGATTCACACTGATTTGAACGGTGTTTAAGGACCATTATTCTAGACTGTCATGAGGTTTTTTCGAAGATTAACTATAGATTTGCCATGTTCCAAGATTCTGTAAATAGTTTCGCGAATTCGCGCATGCTTTGTACAGCTTGCACGTTTTCCGAGCATGAATTGAGAGGTCAATTAAATCGATTTTTAATGGTTTCCTTCTGAAATGTTGTTGAGATCTCTTCCTGTGTATATACTAAAACAATTATTCTTCTCAATCTCGGTGAAGAGTGGCAGAATATTTACCGAGCCGCGAAGCGGCGAGGTAAATATTCTGCCACTCTTCACCGAGATTGAGAAGAATAATTGTTTTAGTATATACACAGGAAGAGATCTCAACAACATTTCAGAAGGAAACCATTAAAAATCGATTTAATTGACCTCTCAATTCATGCTCGGAAAACGTGCAAGCTGTACAAAGCATGCGCGAATTCGCGAAACTATTTACAGAATCTTGGAACATGGCAAATCTATAGTTAATCTTCGAAAAAACCTCATGACAGTCTAGAATAATGGTCCTTAAACACCGTTCAAATCAGTGTGAATCAAAAGTATGCTTTATTCAAAAGTATGCTCTATTTTTGTTTGGCTTACGCATTATTCACTCGGTAGGGGGTGAATAATGCTCATTAGCCAGAGATAGCGAACCAATCAGATTGCTTAAAACACCAAGATCACTGAGTGTGTATATACTAAGGGACGGACCATTAGAAAAGTGATGGGGGGGAGGGGAATTTTCAGTTTACACGAATTTTTTTTTTCGCTCACGGCTTGTGCAGGAATTTTTTTTTCAGGTGAAACCCTCTGCGCGAATTTTTTTTTAGACAAATATTGCTTTTTGAAAAGGTCATAGACAGCCCAACACAAACTCCCCTATGTGGTTTTACGGTAGTGGCACGTAAGCCTCTAGAGTTTTGTTCTGGCGAGTTTGTCTTTGAGCGATTTACCTTTTTGAAAAGTCAATAGACAGGCCAACACAAACTCTCCTATGTGGTTTTACGACAGCGGCACGTAAGCCTTTAAAGTTTTGTTCTGGCGAGTGTCTTTGAACGATTTACCTTTTTGAAAAGTTAATAGACAGGCCAACACAGACTCTCCTTTGTGGTTTTACGATAGCGACACGTAAACCTTAGCAGTTTTGCTCAAACGAGTATGTCCTAGAGCGAAGATAGTCTGCCTGCCAATGAAAACCACACTTTGTGGTTCTTTTTTTTTAAGAGTACCAGTGGCAGTGTTAATGTTGCTGTTTATGTGGTTAACACTTACTACTACGTGTGAATGACTTTTTCATTGTATTATAGAATTCTTATTCAAGGCTTGGGCTCCTGTTCAAGGGCCGGATAAGACTCATCCTCTAATTTTTATTCTGAGCATAATGAATTTTATAGCATATAATATTTACAAAGATACCAGATTCTAATATTAATTTATTACAAATTTTATTTTATTATTTTCATTACAATACAGTATACAGTGTATGTTGTAGCACAACGAGCCAGACGTTCTTTGCAACCAAAAACAGATCTTGGATCCCGTGGAGAAGAAGAACTTTTAGTTCTACATCTCCACGGGATACCAGTGGCTTGTAACATTCCAGTGTAATCATATCCCGCGTCATGTGTCCAGACACTTTGAAAATCAGTTTATGTTATGCAGTCAGAAATTCTCAAAAATTATTGCAACGAGATTTTCAAAAACCTCTCAAGAGGTTACGCTCACGATTACTATGCGTGATAGAAATCACGAGCTCATAATCTTATTGTTTTCAAGTAATGCGAAGCGATACTGGAAACTACACGACCGAAAAATCACTATCACGAGTTTGTTACATATCCAGAAGCACTCAACAACTGTACTGCATGGACTTCAATGAGACTGGGTGAACCTGAACCCACCACAGCATGTTCCTATAATGCAACGCACGACGGAAAAACACTTTGACGATTTTGTTACATATCCCAAAGCACTCAGCAACTGTATAGCATGGACTTCAGCCTGGGTGAACTAGAAAGGATATGTAACATGTTCCTATGATGTCACGCACGACGGAAAAATCTCTATCACGATTTTGTTACGTATCTCGAATTACTCGTGAACTTCAGCCTGGGTGAACCTGACAGGATATGTAACATGTTCCTATAATGTATACCTCACGCACGTCGGAAAAATAACTTTGACGATTTTGTTACATATTTTGAAGCACTCATCAGCAACTGTGCTGCATGGACTTCAGCCTGGGTGAACCCGAAAATATCCTCTAACCCTCGGCAACGTCAATTCTACGTGGACGTTTGCGTGGGCAAACCAGAGAGCATTTATAAAATGTACCTATACGGATTTTCTATGAATCCGAAATAATTGTCTTTCAGAAAACTATTGTACGATGGACTCAGTATAGGGTCTAACTCACAAATGAAAACAGTGATTTTTAGTACCTGTCTAGTCCCCATACTATCTAAAAGCATGACAATCCGTGTAAGTTAATTATCATATAAATGAAAGATTAATCTAATGATATAACTTGGTACCTTCGTCTTGTTGTCTCGATTCGATGCTCCACGAGGTTGGTCACGGCTAGCGCTAGCTGAAGACACTTTTTGGTTCTCTCTGTCGTTCTCAGGTCATTGAATTCATGTATAAGTCAATCGCGGTTGTCGGTTTTGTTTGGTTTTTCAATAACTGTTTAATGGTTTGCCGCAACAACAAATCCAAACGTATATCCAGGGGCAGCGTCTTTGTTGTTCTTCCCGCGAAAGGAAAACAAGCGCGCCTTCTTTAACTCCACGAGGAAAATTCGACCGAAAACTGGATCAATTTCGCACAAATGCGTCAGGAGAAACACCATATCTTCTAATTCGGGAGGCAAGTCTCGTTTTGTGCCCGTTTTCAATGACCGATGACGGGTTCATTGGAAGTCGAAGTCTCTATTATGTGTAGCGAACAATAATCCCGCGTTGTGAAAATTTATTATAAAAAAATAAATTATGCGGCCAGATCATATCTGAAAATTACCAGGTTACTTATAGTACACAGTTTCTTTTATTGATCGCAAACCACAATAGAACCGCAAAATTCTTGCGATGACAGCAAACCTAACAGATAAATGACGTCACGCCATAGCAACCGGACCTGGACCTTCCTTCTGCATGAATTTTTTTTCTTTACCTACTTCTTTGCACGAATTTTTTTTCTTGGCAATTTCCCTTGCATGAATTTTTTTTTGGTTTTTTCCCCTCCCCCCCCATCACTTTTCTAATGGTCCGTCCCTAAGTACATTTATTTGGTAATAGGTCCGCAATTCGTCCAAGTGTGTGATCCTTGCTGTGCTTGGAGACAGCCAAGTCTGCAATCGGTCAAATGTCATTAAATTTACGTGCATCTTTTCCATAAAGTATCTGGCTAATGTAATGGTTTTCCAGGAGAATTCATTCCGAGGGCTTTGGTTAAGTGTCGGACACTACTGAGGCAGAATACAAAACATCCCAAAACACCTGCCTGGTTATGCGTATTGATTTTTTTAAAGAAAAGATCATAAACAGCAGATGCAAAATGCGACTGTTGGTGACAAAAAACGATAAAAAGCTTGTACCTTAATATTGCTTATGCTCTTTCTATAAGAGAGAACTATACTGTAAATAAATTTTTGTACGAACGACTCATTTACAGTTTAATCAAATGTCGCAAGAGAGGATGTACATGTCACGGAATATTCCAAGCACTTTCGCAAGATGTTTACTGACGTAAAACGTTCACTTTTAAGTGCTTTTGTAGAAATTGCACGTAAATAGTCGGTAATAGTATGTAAATATTTTAAATACAACATCTGCTCTTAATTTTTGAATAGGCTGCCATAACGTCTTACAACATTTGCCAAAGCAGAAAAATTCTAAAATTTTTCTGAGAAAAAAGTTTTCGGTGATGAATTCAACGCTGTCAGCCAATGCCAGTGGGCAGCCAACAAGCAACACACCACTTCTCGGGGATGGAATTCTTGGTTTCATCATTTTTGACCTGATAATAGGTACGATTATCACTGTAGCAAACGCCTTTCTCTTCATCACGATCTGTCGCGATCCTTGCCGATGTTTGCGCACCCCATCTGTATTCCTCATTGCAAACCTTTCAGTGGCGGATTTCCTCATGGGAATTGTCAGCTACCTTAGAGCCGTCGGGTGGATCTATAGCTACTGTGGGCTGGGCAGTATTTTCATTGTAAACATCTCACAATACTTACTTGGAGCTTTGTCCCGTTCTCGCTGCTGGGCTGACACTCGTGGCCATGTCATACGAGCGATATATTGCAGTAATTAAACCTCTGGAATATCCACATAAAATTTCTAACAGCCGAGCGAAAATCGGTATCACTGTAATTTGGATAAATGCCTTGGTTATGTCCGTCCTTCCAGTGTCTGGCTTACCATTGGCACTTTTTTCACTGGTTTACTGTTATTCTCACTTCGCTATACCAGCATTTGCTTTAACAACAGTTTATATAAAAATCTCTAAGGACGGTTGCTCTTCAAAGACAGGAACTTAAAGATGTTTCGAGCAAGTCTGACAGCAGCCAACAGAAGAAAGCAATTGGAGAGAGAGAACAGAATGTTCATTGCATTTGTTTTGATCCTTTTAGTGTTTTATTTCTCATTCCTTCCTTATTTTATCAAGGTACATATTCTTTATTTTTGTTCTTGCCGAACCTCCTTTGCATACAATGTGTACTATCTTATCGCTAACGCACTTTTGTCAGTGAGTTCTCTGCTTGATCCGTTCATGTACGCATGGAGACTGCCAAAGTTCAAACGTTCGATTCGTTTGTGTTTTTTACTCTGCAGAGGCAGGAGCGTTGTTGTGCCGTGGGAGGGAACAACGTCCTTTTACCAAAACCGAACTACCTTGCATTAAACGGAAAGCAATGTCCAACAATTGAACAATTTTCAGGCCTTGTGACGGTGAAAATGTTATTCATAAATTATCCAGTTTAGCGCGGTGCGTGCTATTTTTTGTTCCACTTTTATTATCAGTAAATTTTCAGAATGACCTGTCTTTGAATACTAAATTAAATGCACAACTTTCAGTTATTTAAAAAAGATCGTAAAAGCTGATTTCCAAACGTTTCATTTTTAGCGGTATTGATCAAGACAATTTTTGCATGATAGTAATTGTCATTTTTTGTTGTAATAAGCCATAAACCTGTCGGCTCAGTTGTAATATCTAAATAGCAATAATCTGACAACTTCATATTATTGTCACCTGCCTTAAAATACCCGGAAACCAGTCAGGACGTGATCTTTCTTATTTAGGAATGGACCATTTCATCATTGAAGGGAAAAGGAGAAAAGTCGCGCGTAATGAGCCGAGCAAACGCAACGTATCGGCATTTCGCGGCGAAATCAATTCTTCTAGGACCTGACGGTGAAAAAAAAAAATGTTCGTCAGAAAAATTGCTTGGCCGCCCCTGAAAATATGATAGTGAATTCCATCCCTCATTTAGAACGTCTTGGCACGTGACTTGCACCTCGTCTTTATTCCTGAATTTTACACAAAGGTTTGTCCATCGTTGACGTAATCACCATTTTGTTTGTTTGTTTGTATTCCCAAAGTCCTATAATCCGTTAAAAAAAAAACAAGAATTGTAACCAAATATAAGTAGCTGAATATAAAAAATCACGAGACAGCTAACTTACCAACCCTCTATAAGACATGCAGTGCAGGGAACGCGATAGGAAATAACTTGTGGCTCCGCAAAATCGATGTATGGAACAATGTTGTTTCTGCAGCGGCAGCGAAAGGCCGGAACACTCCGCTGACGGGGTAGCTCATTCTGAACCTGGTGAACTGACTAACGCAGAATTCTTCAGTCGCGAACTTAATCGGGAAGAACGGGAAAATATTTGGAGTGCTCTGTACCCTCCCGCTTAGTCAATAAGTAAATACAGCTGATCTCCGCTATCATTTTCGAATTTTGAGGGTAAAAAATAGGTTGAAATAGCGGGGAACTCGAAACAGCCGATAGTAAATCTCTGGAAAAAAACAAGGGAAAATCCAAGAAAAATGGTTTTGACTTTCAAATAATGGGGAATTGAAAATATAACCGAGTTCGAATTAGCTAGGTTGCTGTGGAGACTCTTTTCTACAGGCAATGGAGGTCTTAGACGGATTTCATCCGATGAAATCCGTCTAAGACCTCCATCTCTGAGCTCTAAGTAAATTATGAGAAAACAAGTGCTCTGGGTGGGTTTACCAAAAGAAAGAGACCTCTTACAATGTTACAAGCCAGACATTTCCTGGCTGTGATGAGAAGAAGTCTTTGCACTGTGCGTTTGGCTTGCAGTAGACTGAAATGCATTATGCTCTGCTCCAATTATGATGAAAAGATTAAAAAATTAGACATGTGAATGAATCATGTTCAATTTAATTGGAAAATGCCATCAGAAAAGGTCTTCTTGTTTCACTACTGGTCTATATCCTAACGCCACTCACCACCTCCGTCGAGGCTTCACAAACAAGGCTGGCGTCGTCCTCTAGTTTCTCTAGCGCGGCTTGTAGCGACTATAAGTCCAAAGACACCATGATTTCTTTTTAGGATAGTCTCGCTGCTAATGGTGGATACGAAGTGTGCTGAATTAGTCATTGTGGATCCGAATTACCTGTTAAAGGAGATAAGATGTTAGCTGAGTAAGCACAATAGGTCTTAAGGGTATATCGGCCATGTGAATCTTCGGTAAACTGTATGTCGAGGTCTGATTTTGTTGCATACGGAGTCTGATAGATATCCGCCTCGCTTCAAGGTTAGCAACTTTTTGGACAACTTCCGGTTCAGAGGGTCTGTCGGGTCTCCTTTGAGCAGCTGGTACGGTCCGTTCTCGATAAGGGTGGACATCTTAGTGTTGTAGGTGTCGGTATCCATGACTACGCTGGCGCGCCCATTGTCCGCTGGTAGAACCATGATGGACTCGTCCTCTTTTAAGCATTTTAAGGGCGTCTTGAATTTCCTTCTTGATGTTGGGCTCTGGTGGTTCTGCCTGTTGAAGGATGTTGTTAACAGATCTTCAGACACTGTCTTATCTCCCTGATAGGGATGTAGGCAGGAGTTACGGCGAAGTTCAATCAACTTCTTAAGTCTCTTGGATCATGAAATACCGGCTTGACCCGCAAAATGATGGAAAATTGAATTTGTTTTCGAAGACAGCCTTAGAAATCATCGAGGGGAGGCTGTTTTCTTGTGTTACCTTCACAAAGACGACATCCCGATGGTAACTCTTTTTTCCAAGAGATGTTAGAAACCAAGCTGAAGTTACACTTCACTGGAAAACCACGGACATTACTGACGCGAACATTGATGATCAAATTAACAGTTACAATCCCGCTCCGGTTTAGAAACAAATGGAAGTTTATCCATTCTAGTGTTGAGATATCGATCCATTTCTTCCAGGTTTTGGTTATTTTATTACAAACTGTATAATCTTCCGTAAGATAGTGTAACCATTATAGCTTTGTTGAGGTTTTCTACCGTTGTTAATTAAGCGATTCCTTCGTTGTTTTTGTTTTTGATTCGTTTTGTATTTTTATTTGTATATACCCTTTCTGTTGTGTCTTTTTTGTATTATAACTTTGTTATGTACTATTGTTAGCATTACTATAAAGATTGTAAAAGGTACAGAAGAATTATTAAATTAGCATTAATAATTAATAGTTGATTTAGCATTAATAATTACTTATTAACCGAGAGTGAGCCCATTTTATTTATCTTTTAGTATCTAAATAATTTATTTTACACGACCCCACAAGTTTCCAACTTTTATACATAACGTGTATAAATAAAGGTAACCTACCTACCTACGGGAAAATCTCAGACCGAGACCTTGCCGTATTGACCGAGCGATAGCGAGGTCAATACGGCCAATTAGATTGCAGCATTTTCATGTAAAAGACGTAAATTCGAACGGATGTTTTGAACTAGATTTTTTTTAAAATATAGACCAACACGTTTTATAAGTACAATAATATGGATTCTGGATAGAAAGGCGAAAAATATAGTCTCCAGACTGTTTTTCCATGTTTGCTTTTTGTGCTCCATCATTCATATTAGGCTAACCACGTGATCGACTTGAGATTTTCGGCGATGAATGTTTCTTAACATTAAATAACTTCAGGCCTGCTTGGATAGCTAACAACATCACTGTTGTTCTGATGCAAGGACAAAGATGCAATGTTATGTTGCTGGCCCTCTCAATCATGCATCACATGTCTACAAAAGCATGAGGTTCAATGCTTATCGCGGCGATGTCCGAGTGCCAGTAAATCTTTAAGCCTCCCCCCGTAAGTTAGTTCTTTTGACGAATCTTTTTTTGAGATACCATGTGCTTATTTATCTTAATAAAGAAATCTTAAGAAAGAAAATTTTTTAAGGTATATAAGGCAATTTATTGTGGTTCAAGATATAGATATTTGGCTTTGGAAAAACTGGTTTGCTCAAAGAATTCAATCTTTTACTCGCAATATTCTTGAATTAAAACTGGTTATCCCTCTTTTGTAAAAATTCCGAAGTATATTGATACAGTCCCCTTGGGTTGTGTGTACAAGGACACAGATAATTTCTTTTGTTGTTTGTTTTGGGTTGATTGAAAGTCTCACCATTCATGGATCATAGCAACACTCATGCACACAGTAGGATATTGATTACTAATAATACCGCTTCTAGTTACTCAGGATCTTTACTTGCAACCTATGAAGAGAGGCCTTTCGTAAAGGGCAGATCATTCCAGAGTTTGACACTTAAGCTCCATCCTCCAATTTCTTAGTAATGCCGTTTTTTTCGTTGTACGAATTAACCTCGTCTAAACTCTTCGTTCTTGTACAGCCAAAAATTTCATCAATCGGTATATTACAAACCGTTTCCAAATATATTTTATGTGATAGTGTCCATTTGTCCTCGCTAAAGGAGCAGGTACAATCTGTTCAGGACCTTTTGATCGGTAACTGCTGCAGTGTAACCTAACGACTATAAGAGCTAGAATTAAACTGAGGGTAGAAGATCCCTGACTAGTTGGAAAAGGAACTGAGCTAAGCCCTACACAAACAGACAATTTTAATACTCGATGTATTGCCGTTTCCCACTTCTCCCAAAACCCTCCCCTCACAACAAAAGCCCAGTCACCTAAGTCGCTTATGTTGCTTATCATCAATTGTACTAATCAAAAACAGCCAAACATCGAAATAAGACTGATGGAAAAGTAATGCCGAAAGCGACATTTGTTTCCTTATGGGGAATTGTCCTCTATTAGCCGAAGAGCGTGTAAATCTAAGTTTTAATTTTACCTTGAAATAACAACTGTCCGAAGCTTACAGGAAGAAAGACGTCTAGCCTTTTCTGATAGATGTAATCCCTCGGGACAGCCTGTTCCTTGCCTGGAATAGCTGTTATTGGAGTTGAGCCCACTGTCAAATATTCCTTTGTTTAGAGCAGCACACAAACGAGGCTAAAGGGTCAATACAATGCAGAATTGACCCTTTCGCCTCGTTTGCATGTCAAACCGCTGATAACTGCAATAAGAGCTATTCGAGCTCTTATATTAACGCGGTGTTCTTCCCCTGACCTGGCCATCAAGATCCAAAGTAGTATTTGCTTTTTCATCTACCTGACAACAGAAACTGTGACTGCAGCGTTAAAGTCATTTATAAAACTGAAATTGATTTTGTTGCAAACTATATGCTCGTTATTTGCTCTAATTATTCATAATACTCTGTGAAGGTGAAAATTACTTATTGTGATTGGCTGAGCGCAGGAAAATTGATCATTTATATGTAAGCTCGTTGGCCTTGTGCTCAATCATATGATTAATGAGTGATCGTATATATGAAAGCTCGAGCTTCTTTTTCGTACAATAATCACTTGTAATATAAATCCTAAATTGCACTGGCTTTCAAATTATTACTTATTCAAATTTGCGACAGGTGTATGAAAATCCCATCGACGAAAGATTCAGGAATACTCACGTACAGGAAACCAGTGTGCGCGATAAGAAGAGTACAATGGACGCGTTCTGGGCCCTGTTCATAGCTGTTCTGCTTACAATACCAAACTGGTTCATCTTGACTGCCTTAAAAGATTTAAAGCTGGAAGGTAAACACAGATCTGGATTATTCCACGTCATGGAGAGATTCTCTCTCTTTGACCACATTTTGTCGACGCATTACTCGGAAAGCTCGCTTATTTGTGGATTTCTCTGCTTGAGGAATAACGATTGTGTTTCATTCAACTTTGGGAGAAGATCTACAAGAAATGGAAAGTTTATATGTGAGCTAAGTAACTCAAAAGCCAGTCAGTTTCCAATGGACTTCAAAAGACGAAGCGCCTTTGATTACTTCACTTTTATGGTGAGTTGTCGTCAAGACTAACTTAGTTATCTAACAACTCATCGGTCCGGTTTCGGCCGGAAAGAACGAGGAGATCACTTTGCTCCAGGTTCAGAACAACTCTGATGAGCGTTTCACGCATAAAATTCCACAAGAAACAAGCGACTCTTGTTACTTTGGAATTGCACATCCCTACTCCTATCGATAGTTTCGGGAGAATAAGAATCTTGCTAGCTCTTATTCAATAAAAGAGTTTAAACAGATTGAAAATAATTCACAAACAACAGAGTTACTTCGGAGCAAAGGATCATGAAAAATATGTACCACATTGATATTTTTGTACACAGCTTGTCCATGGAAGGTTTCTTTGTGAAAAGGCAAATATCATATGAAGTAGGCTTTTTTCGGGAGGCACGTGACCTCATTACCTCATGGTTAGTGTGCTTCCTTCCAAAACAAGCGGTGCGGGTTCCAATCCTGGCTCGCTTCATTGTGTTGTGTTCTTGGGCAAGACACTTTACTCTCACAGTGCCTCTCTACACCCAGGTGTACTGGGGACCTGCAAATTTAATATTAGGGGTAACCCTGTGATTGACTGGCATACCATTTGTTTGATAACCAAAGGCAGCCCAAGCTTTCTTTATGAACAACACAAGCAACACAATATGGCATCGAATTATAAGGGTTTATATGGGATTTTCTACAAGATATTCATGGCGGTAGCTAAAAGTGAAAATTCTCAATAAAAATGGCTGACCTAATTCCATACGTGTGTTGTTTGCTCCTGTTGTGGTTATTTTAACGATTTTACTTGATTTAAGCGATTTTTTTATAATAAGCACACCAGGTACAAACAAACCCATATAATTCGATGCCATATTTTGTTGCTTGGGTGGTTCATAGAGAGAGCTTGGGCTGCCTGTGTGATAACGACTGAATATTTGTAATTAATTCGTTTGTTGGTTTCATGGCGTGCTAGAACGCTAAACAGCTTGTGTCCTTTTATTGCGTTCATGAAAAGAAAGATCGCAAATAACGTCAATATGTTGTCAGAGGAATGCTTGGCTGGAAAGATAAAGAATTACTTTCACTATATAGATATTCCTCTGTTCATTCGAACTTTTTCTCGTTTAACAGAACATATGCCAGGACGGCTCAGTGTGTCATTTAAGCAGCCCTGCTGTATCACAAAGTGTCCGCTGTCCCCTGGAGATCGCCGTCTTACCCTATATTGACGACCGTTGTAACGTTAGTAAGTAACGTAATTGACCTTTACTTTGATAGTCAGTAACACAACAAAGGTTGATTGGGGATTAAAAAAATAACATCAAGAGTTAATCTTCAAGAAATGAGCTACACACCGAATAATACATGTTACCATGGAAATGTCAACCTAGTTCCGAGTACAATAATGTGACATATCAAATAGCTTCCGGCCTAATTTTTAGTCCGTTTACAAAGTTTGGTAGCTTTTTAAAGTAAAAAATGGTTAAAGTCAGTTCGGGCATTTTCCATCCCCGCTCCCTTGTCTGGATGTCGCGAGTAGGGTTTCAAAAACAGCTGAATAATTGGCAGGAAATCGATAGGGAAAGTTTCGGCGCACAGTTCAATTCAGAAGAAATGGCATTTCATAGTGTGAAAGATCTTAATCTCAGCTTTCCAAATGCGTCCATAACTCGGTAAACGCACAGTAAATTAAGAAGAAATCAATGTTTTTATTCCCTGGTGAGAATCAAAGCTACCTTATTTCCCGACTGTTTACTTTTTTCTTTCTTTCATAGATACAAGCCTCATTTTGCTGTCAAAGGGTGCAAGGAGTATTACAAATATTACTCACGCTTCTTTTAACCCAAGATATTCATTTAACTTTTCTGAGGCTGTCAGAGTATGTGAGATTCTGAACGGAACTCTGGCAACGTTTGAGCAAATACAAGCGGCGTGGAATAATGGCTTTCAACGCTGCAGGTGAGTGCAAAGGGCGTCCACTCTAACGTGTTAATGATGACGCGAGCAACTCAAAAAGAACAATATCCACCGCTAGCCACCTCCACTTCGGTGAATAGTTGTTAATTATCAAAACCGAGGTCTGTGTTATCTGCCTCAGCCTTCGGCTTCGGCAGGTAACACAGACACGAGGTTTTGATAATTCATGATATCATGCGAAAACCGAATTTAATAATTGTTTTATTATACATTTTTCACATAATTCATCCTCAGAAACAGAAGCGAAGAGTTCAGCCATTTTGTTTCTGAGGAGAACACTCCAAGGGGCTTAGTAACCAGGCAGACGTTGAACTTGACATGATAAATGCAATATCTGCAGCAGATATTGCATTTATCATGTCAAGTTCACAAGCTATTGTGAATTGATTGAATGCTCTCGACCAATCAGATTTTTCATAGTGAGTCTGATGTATAATAATGAGTGTTAACCACATCGCTGTCACACTCCCTAATATGGTTGATGAAGGAAAAGTGCTGTGAGAGACAAATAAAACAAATAAATAACATGAAATGAAACGAAAGGAGCATTTGCCGACACCATCATCTAATTGGTGCTTCCCTGGTAGTACCCATGAAGGTGGAAAGGGGTTTTTCAAAAAAAAGTTTGTAATTCCCTTTTTT
Organism: Platygyra sinensis; assembly: GCA_019787425.1. Taxonomy (NCBI): domain Eukaryota; kingdom Metazoa; phylum Cnidaria; class Anthozoa; order Scleractinia; family Merulinidae; genus Platygyra; species Platygyra sinensis. Next base: position 26,755 of record JAHPZR010034237.1, read on the forward strand.
TATCGAGGAAAGGTTAATATTGTTTCTTTTATGGGTACTGAGTGGTGTTTTAGGCCATTTATGAATTTGCGCAAAACAATTTTATCGATTTGATCATTAATTTTTCCCATCATCTCTCCTTAGTCACTCGGAAAAATAAATATTTTAACTTGAATCCTCTTATCACTTGGGGAAAATCCATGGGGATTTTTTTCGCCGGTCTGCGTGCTATCTAGAGAACTATTCCCCCCCCCCCCCTAACCCTGGGTTATGATGTGCTCGTGACAGAGCAGATTTAATTTAAACTTCTTATCTTAACTAGGCTCGATTATCAGCCGCTGTTCGGGAAAGAACAGACACGAGAGAGCGGCGGAAATCGAGCCTATATCTTAACATGCACAAAATATTTTATTTTTTACACTTCATACTGTCAATGTAGCTATGGTTGGCTTAAAGACGGTTTTACTGTCGTTCCAATGCAAGAACTGGAGAGCCTGTGCCTCGGTGTTGGCCTTAACCCATCATCGACGAATATTGACAAGGGTCAGAAGTTTGATGCTTACTGTTTTGGTGTAAAAGCTTAGGAAAGAAAGCTTTAAACAGAAAACAATTTTAACTTCAATGCTGACAAGAACTGGATCATATGATTAGTTTATATTAGTCGGAGGTTGTCTGTATGAACGTTTTCCTCTAGTAGATGGTGAGTTATAATTTTTAGCCTTGCTTTTACCTTTTTACTTTGATCTCATGTTGTAAAAGGCAGTACGCGGATCAGCAAGTTGAAAAGCAACCTTATGTGAACGAGAACAAATGTCGGCTGTAAAAGATTATTTTGTCAATGTAATAACATGTAGGGCATGAAGTTCCTGGTGTTGTGGTCTGGCCTTTGTTGTTATACAGAGGGTTGGGGTGGGAAATGCTCGGAGATATAGCTACGATAAAGCTACTCTAAAATCCGAGGGTAAATTAAGTACTGATTCACTCACTCATGTGCTCTACAATATTTCATGAAATCATTTTCATAAGCGGCCTTCACACGGCAAACTTGAGT